>JARYZH020000408.1:0-228059 GCA_030021035.2 Notholithocarpus densiflorus
TTTTTTTTTTTTTTTTTTTTTCTGAGAAGGAAAGTAGCGGCCTTAATTGTTTAGAATTTGACACATCAAATATATTTTAAATACTAAAAGTTTTAGCATTAATAGCAAAATGGCTACAGTACAATTGTATTGATAGAATTGTACTGTAGCATGTATAATTAAATAACAAACTTGTATTCTCTATTAAATATATAACAATTGTACCGTGCATGAGGTGTTTCAAATTAAATAACAATTTGTACTAGTAGAATTGTATTGTAAAATTGCTACTGTACAATTTTTTATTGCTACAGTACAAAAGCTGGGTTTTTTATTATTTTAATGTGGTGTAATGTTAAAATAGAAGATTTGATGTATAGTGTATTATAAAATGATGTGTTAAAATTGATAAAGTAAAATGACATTTAGCATAGCACACCTGATGCTAGTGCTCTAATAATGGAACATACAATGAGAACAGTAGATTGAACGATAGTTAGGAATGGCACCACCAATGTACTTTCTCCAAAAAAAAAAAAAAATTTAACATCACCATTGTTGACTTAACTAAAGTTACACCCTTTTAAAACAGTAGATTCTCACTAAAGATAAGCAAAATACTACTTTCCATATCAGTAATGAGGAGTTATTGGTGGTGATTATATAATGGAATAGCGGTGAATTCAAGATTTGACTTTAAGAAGATAAAATTTATAACTAACATGCATATATTATTATAGGAAAAACTTAGGTACATACTTAGGTATTGTTATTTAGGTTTTCTTCTTAAAATAAAATCATGTGACTACTTAACTAATGAACCAATAAATTCCCATCATCCAAGGAAGCCTTTGGATGACCAATGAGCCATAAACGCGCATTTAATGCGTGAAGCATTACTAATGGATGGACGTATAAGCATGATTGTTGGACGGATATTTAAAGCACATCACTAAACCACCAGAGGTATTACCGAAGCCATTAAGTCCTCCATTGAAGACCTCCAATGGCTAGAAAAGCAAAGAATTATATAAACCACCTCAAAACCTAAACAAAGGTACATATATAAATAATTACACACTTTTAAAGATTGTTTTCTCTTTAAATAGTTATCTGACTTTATCATCAGAGGTTCATTGGCTAGCACCATGCCGGTGATCTTTAAAGAGAAACACTATAGTTATTCTTTTTGATAGGCCAAAAACGAATCGATTCCTTGTGATAAATTAATTGATTAATTAGCCAAATTGATTAATTAATCAAATTAACATGCAAACGCGTGATAGCACAAACAAATTACCAATTAAACTAAGTATGCAGCGAAAATTAAATTGACACGGTGATTTGTTTACGAATGGGGAAAACCTACACTGCAAAACCCCACCGGATGATTTTAAGGTCACCACTCCCGAGAATCCACTATTATCAAAACAAACGGTTACAAGTAAAAGAATCTCAGTACCTTATACTAACCTACAGTTGAACCCTTACCCCAATACCCAATTGGACTTGTTCTGTAGTGACAATTTCCCCTTGTAATGCACGGCTCCCAGTACGTGACTAACCAATTGCGTGGATCCCAGTACGCGACTTCAATCACCAACTAGAGAAGGTTGTTGGCTGCTGTAAGGTTGAATTTAATCAACCATCTTGTTGGCTTTATTCCGTGCCAAATTTGCTTGTATTTTAGCAATTAGTAACCTTGTAATTAGGTGGGATTCATGTAAGGGTAGTGAGTGAGAGAGTTTGAAGAAATGCTCAAAATTGTGCAAGGATGCAGAGACTCGCGGCTGGGACTCGCGGGTGATTCGCGACTGGCAAGCCGCCAACTGCAGCACACAAGTGAAGTGTGCAAAGAAGATGAATAGACGCGACAGCTAGAGCACTACTGGACAAAAAATCCAGCCTAGCCGTTCTGTTAGCTCGCGGCTTGAACTCGTGACTCAGTCAAGTCGCGAGGCCAAGCCGCTAGCCAGCTCTGTTTTTGAAAAACCTGACTCTTTGCATTCCACTCTGTAAGGTTGAATTTAATCAACCATCTTGTTGGCTTTATTCTGTACCAAATTTGCTTGTATTTTAGCAATTAGTAACGCTGTATTTAGGTGGGATTCATGTGAGGGTAGTGTGTGAGAGAGTGTGAAGAAATGCTCAAGATTGTGCAAAGAAGTAGAGACTCGCGGCTGGGACTCGCGGGTGACTCGCGACTGGCAAGCCGCCAACTGCAGCACACGAGTGAAGCGTGCAAGAAGATGAATAGTCACGCCTACTAGAGCACTACAGGACAAAAAGTCCAAACTGGCCAGACCGTTAGCTCGCGACTTGAACTCGTGACTCAGTCAAGTCGCGAGGCCAAGCTGCCAGCTAGCCCTGTTTTGAAAAATATGTCTCTTCGCATTCCACTCTCACCCCAGTATAAATACCTCTTATACCCACGAAATGTAGAGAGCTTCCAGAGAGAATTTTGAGAGAGAAACCCTAGAGAAAAATAAGATTGACTCATCCACAATCTTCACATAGAGACTCTTCAAATTCCTCTACTCTCTTCCTCTCCATTGTTACATCCTTGAGAGATTCTTGACCAAATCATTTTCTCACCATACCCACATTTGTGAGAAGGCTTTTTGGTGCTTTGGGAAGCAGTTAGGAAGGGACCAATGAATATTGGTTGATGTTATGGTCAAGTAGCAGAATCCGGTAAGCTAGAAAACACAAAGGATCGGCACAACCTTGTTGGAGCAAGAAGCTTGGAGGGCTTAGGTACACTGGGTAGATTAGGCTTGGAGGGTCTATTGCTGTTCATGTATCCCAACTACATTTTCTAGTGGATTATTGACCGCTTGGAGGGTGGCGGAGAGGTTTTACGCCGAGGGCTTCGGTTTCCTCTTCGATAACACATCGTGTGTTGTCCTTGTGTTTGCATCTCTTTTCCCTTAATCTTTGCCATTTATTTTCTGCTGTGGATGTGAATTTAATTGGTTTAGATTGTTTATCAATTCTATGTTTAGCTTATGTTCATATTTCACACATTAATTGTTTGATATTAAGCGTGAATTGATAACTTGTAAATTGGGGGTCTAAACATTCATAGTGTTTTATATGCTATTTGAACTTTCAATTGGTATCAGAGCGGGTACACTTGTTGTGGTTTAAATACCTAAGTGTGATCCTTGACCCCTTGTGTTCATTTGCCATGGATAGTGCTTTGTATGCCTCTTTGTATGATTTGGTTGGTGATGAATGTAACATGCCACGTGTTTGTGAAAATGTCTCTATGAGTGATGATCCTCATGATTGTGATGCTATGTTACATGAATCTTTGGGTGTTATTGATATTCCTAACATCAAACTCTTTAAGAAAAAGGCTAAGAAGTTTCATAAGGATTTGAGCAAGTTATTTTGTGAAAAGGATGATTTGATTGCTAAGCTCAATGAATCTAACAAATTGGTTGAAAGATATAAAAAACTTGCTGAAAATTCTCTTGAAAAGTTGAAAAAGTTTGAATGTTTGAATATGGACTTGGATGCTAAACTTGTATTGTCTAACAAACTTGTTGATGAGCTAAAATGTGAAAATGAATCTCTTAAAATGCATGCCAAGTGTTTGATTGCTGAACCTATTGCTAAAAAGGATGAAAATATTTGTTGCAATCATGTTGTGGTACCCAATCTTGTGCTTATTGTGTGTTCTACCTTAAAGGACAAATCGGTGCACATTCCTCCACATAAAAGAAATCAAAAGGTAGAGAGAAAGACTGTTAAGTTAAAGCCTTCGTTTAGGTCTCAACTTAAGGCTTTGAATGGATCTAAGTTTGTTCCAACTTGCCACTATTGTGGTGTGATTGGTCACATAAGACCTCAATGTCATAAGTTAAAGAGAGAATAAAAACATGTTGTTAGATCCCTTTCCAAAAAGCCTAGTGGACCTAAACACATTTTATGTCACCATTGTGGTGCCTTTGGTCATTTAAGACCTCAATGCTCTAAGTTTCATGCTCTTAAAAGAATCAAAAGAAAAGAGAAACTTGAGCTTCATGTGGTGTGCTAAAAATGGTAAACCGGATTTGAGTAAAAATAGCATGTTGTTAAAGAAAGTGTTTAATGCTCTTAACTCCTTGACTATGTGCATCTCCGGTTCTCATTCTTCCAACTCTCGTCTCACTTCTCTTGAGACACTTATTCCAAACAATCGTTCCGTTTGGATGAAGAAGGGTTCCTATGATTGAGCTTTTGCTCTTTTGGTCCTTGATCTAATTCTTTCGATCTTTGTTGGACCTTTCATGCATTAAATGTCATATCTTAATGCATTTTGTGCATCTTGCATTTATTTGTATGCATTGTTTTGTTTTTGATCTTACTTTTATGTTTCAGTTTTGTGTGAGTAAAAAATCTAAAACCACATAAAAAGTGAAAAATTCAAAAAGTTTGATCGTATATGTTTGAGCACATATCACATGTGAGTTTTGTCTTGTACCTTTGTACTTATGGCTTTGTGCATTTAGGAGCTTAGCTTGTTCTTTATGCACTTATATCTTTGTGGGAAAAATCTTGACATCTTTGTGTGATTGTTGTAAATCGATCTTCAAGTTTGTCATGAATGATTAGTCAATAGTCATGTTGGTTTTGATACATGCGTAGACTTGTGCCTATATCTCTTCCCACTCTTTTTTGTTTTTGCTTAAAGAGCTCAACCAATGTAAATCTCAAAATCAAAAGAAATAATGAGCTGCAAAAACCGTTGCACATACTAGTATTTGACTAGGAAAAAGGGAAAGCGACTTTTATGAAATTGTATGGTGCTCAAAAAGCCAAAGGCTTATTCTCAATATTAAAATATCAAAAATTTCAAGCACCGATCTCAAAATGAGATGTATTGTTCAAAATGATCAAATGTTATGATTGGTAAAGAAGCCAAATGAAAAACTTCTAATATTTGTAATCATTTTCTTGTGGGAGGTCATATATGTTCATTTCTATAATTGAGATAGACCACCTAACTTAGTACTAGTTGTGTATGGCTTGATTGAATTGATCATTGAAGTTTCATTCTAGACTAAGGACTATTCCACACTTGATACACACACACAACACACATGCCTAATGTTTAATGAATGCCTTATTCATTTGTTCGATTGTACTTGTTTAAATGTGATGTGTGTGTGCTCATCTTTATATGGATCAAACCAAAAAGATTTTTGATCATTTTATATGTATTTGGAAGTGATTTTTATCACTATTTGTGTTCATGTCATAAGCTTACTTTGTTTTTCATTGTTTAAGCATGTTTTGTGTTAAAAAAAAAAAGTGTCAGAATTTTTGGCGACTTGTTTTGGCGACTTGCAAGTCGTGAGTTCCAGTCGCAAGTTTACACAGAATGGTTTCGCGACTCACTTGCGACTCAGATCGTAACTCGCCAGTCTCGAAACTCCCAGAATCAGCTTTTTAAAGAGCTTTTTCGTGGGAAACTTATTTTAAACCTCTCCTATCCTCTTTTAAACCCCTCTTTCAATATTTTTACATCTAAACCCAATCAATTTGAATGGTTTTTCATTCCATTAACATCTCTAAGGTAATTTTAAACTCTTTTCATTGATTTGGAACCTTAGATTATGTTTTGGAGAGTTTTGTGCTCTTGGTTGAGAATTTTCATCATAGGGGTTGGGGAAACTTAATTTTTGTCAATTTTTTGTATGGGATTCGTTTCTTTTGATGCTTTGCTTTGGATATTGGCCCCTTGTGGCAAAAAGAGCATGTATTAAGGGTGGATTTCATGATGTTCATGCATTGTTTTACATTGTTGTTCATAGTGTGCACGTTAAGTGTTTGATAAAATGCCTCTTAGGCATTTTCTCACGTGTTTGGACTCCGATGAGTACCAAACCTTGGGGTTTCTTATGTTTCCTCATTAGGAACATGTTTGGTTCATTGGTTGTGTATTTAACACACCTTGCCCCATATGTGCTTTTTCCATGCATTGATCATGCATTGCACATAGCCACCTCTTGCACACACCTTTGCTACTCTTGTCATGCATTGGTTTATACCTTGTTTCTTCATCCTAGCATGTCTTGTTTACCTTCTGCTTTGTAGCATTTTGTTTTGTCTTAGGTTTGAGCTTCATTTTCTCATTCTTCTCTTACCCATCATGCATCATTATCATTGCTCATATCTTCATCTCTTACCCTCATCTCTTACCCTCGTTTCTCCTTGACCCTTTGTCTATTCCTGACAAAAAGGGGGAGAGTATACTCTAGAGAGTAGTATATCGGAGAGTTTTGTCATTTCTATATGACTCTTGTGCACATTCTTAGGAGGAGAAATTCTAGTTCTCATGCATAGTTGTAAGGGGAGAGATATTCCATAGGAGAGATGCATATACCAAGGGGGAGAAGACATTGTGTTAATAAGAAAACTCTGTTTTGTTTGTTTTCTTGTTGGCTTTATGGTGCTTTGAGTTATGCTTTGTTGTTTTCATCGCATCATGTTTGTGTGTTGAACATGCATACATCCTTATGCTATTGTGCTTCATTGAATGCATGTTCGGATGATTATTTGCCTTGCTATGTGATCATTGTAGTCATTTATATATGACTGTTTTGATGTATGATCAAGTTGCTCACATGTTTTACATCATGTTTACTTGATCACAATTTACTTGTTACATTATACTTGTCCCATTATACTTGTCCTTTTATTACTTGCTTTACCTTGAGGGTTTAATGCGTTTTGTGCAAGTGTTTCAGGTTACAGGTATATATGTTCCAAGTTCATCACAACTCCTATGATTCATGCTAGGGGAGCGATATGATAGGGGAAGGAAAAGCTTCATCAAAGGGGGAGTACAGTTGTTGAAAAGCAGGAGCTGCTTTGCCTATGTTTAATGTTTTGCTTATTGCTATCATATGTCTTTGTTTATTCAGTATATGGTTAAAATTTGTGCCCATGTTGCTTTTGTAAGCTTTTAGGGTTTGTTTTGTAGGCTTTTATGGTTTGTACCATGCATGCTTATGCAGCCTTTATATTTTGTATCCATGCTTTGTAGCTTAAGTACTTTCTGTTAAATGTCATGCATTTTTCTTTAAGTACATCACTCTTGTGCCCTTTGTAGGATCTTGTTCCTAGATGCACATGCTTCATGTTGTGTGCATTGGTTGATTGTTGGGCATGCAAGTGATTTGCATTAAGCTTAGTTGCTTGTATGTCCTGATGTTCATTCCAAGTGTGAATAAGCATTGTGGTCACTATTATATAGTGATTGCATGTTTGGTCAAGCCATGGTTTATTGCTTTATAAATACCCCAGTATAAATACCCCTTATACCCACGAAATGTAGAGAGATTCTAGAGAGAATTTTGAGAGAGAAACCCTAGAGAAAAACAAGATTGACTCATCCACAATCTTTACATAGAGACTCTTCAAATTCCTCTACTCTCTTCCTCTCCATTGATACATCCTTCAGAGGTTCTTAGCCAAATCCTTTTCTCACCATATCCATATCTGTGAGAAGACTTTTTGGTGCTTTGGGAAGCAGTTAAGAAGTGACCAATTTCATATTGGTTGATGCTACGGTCAAGTAGTGGAATCTGTTAAGCTAAAGAAGAAATAGGTTCGGCGTAACCTCGTTGGAGTAGGAGCTTGGAGGGCTTAGGTACACTGGGTAGGCTTGGAAGGTCTTCTGCTATTCATGTATCCCAACTACATTCTTTAGTGGATTATTTACCGCTTGGAGGGTGGCGGAGAGGTTTTACGCCGAGGACTTCGGTTTCCTCTTCGATAACACATCGTTGTGTTGTCCTTGTGTTTGCATCTCTCTTCCCTTAATCTTTGTCATTTAATTTCTGCTGTGGATGTGATTTTATTTGGTTTAGATTGTTTATCAATTCTGTTATATGCTTATGTTCATATTCTGTACATTAATTGTTTGATACTAAGCTCGAATTGATAATTTGTAAATTGGGGGTCTAAACGTTCATAGTGTATTATACGCTATTTGAACTTTCAGCTGCAAAATTCTTCAGTTCATCACACGATGAAGATCGAAAAGCTCCCTGGTTACAAAACCCTACGGTGCACAAACACAGTAGCTTCTTCACAAGAAAGATGAATTAGGGCAAATTCTGTCTCCGGTCACAATTTGCTCGAACAAACTTTGCTCAACACTTGTGCAACTTGTGTCACCTTTGACGGCCCTTAAAATAATCCTTTTATATGTCTAGGGTTGTGAGAAAAGAAAGCCCAAAAATACAATCACGGATTAAATGAAAAACAAAATAGAAAATCTGAATTTCATAAACCTCGACAGATACCCTATCTATCGAGCTGCTGTTGAGCCACGGGCTGGAATAGCTCTTCAAGGCTCGATAAATGCTAGCTGTCGAGTTTTAATGAACATCACTTTTCACACTTGAATCTTGGACAGACTTGCATGGTTTTAACACTTGAACTTGAAACCTCATTTCTTGAAGTGTTAAACACATCCTAGATCTACCCAAATACAAGTAAAGTGCGTTTTGTCAAAGGATTAGCCAATTACATAAAATAGTGACAAATGTTCCTAACAAGTGAATCACATATGTCCTAACACTTTTGCAGAAAATCGAGATCATTCTTGCTAAACTACATCTAGATGAACCTATCAACTGACGAATTTGGCTTCATCATTAACTAAAAACACTTCCAACCCATGAGAAAAAAGCTACATGACTAAGTTTTAAGAGAGAAACCTAAGGAAAGCACTTAAAATACTGTATATAAATTTTTTCCTATCATTATACACCCACGTACATACAGGTTTTTACACAATGTCTAAAAGCACAACACATATACACATATATGGCACACTTAAGTCTAATATGGACAACAAAATGCTGCTTATGTGATGATTACTGGTATTTTTCATGTTAAAAAACTATACAAAGATAGCACATTCATTATATTGTATTCATTTGCTATGTTACCACTACTATAAATAGTTTTTATGATAAAATATGTTAAATTTTCATCCTAAAATTCAATTACTCTTGTGGGTACCCGAGTATTGAGGATGAAGTTGAAGGGTCGCAGCATTGACCTGAGGACCGATGATGAAGTTGAAGGGTCGCAGCTCTGACGTGGAGCTACTGCAAGCCACAGATCCAAGGAAGGAAGCTGCTCAAAGAGGAGAAGCAGTGAATCATGATACTATGGTATTTTAAGTGAGAGCTGGGATCTGAAAAGAGTTAAGGTCAGTAGGCTGATGTGCATTGATAATAGCTTAATTTTGCATATTTATATCATTGTTAGAAAGCATTATCATACTTATTTTGAGTTAATTCATGCATTTTATATTTGGTTTTGGAATAATGCTGAATAATCAATTTTGTGCTTAATTGAATCTTATTGCATGAATTTTTCTTTTGTAGGAGAATGGAATTAAATAAGTGGATTTGTGCAAAGAAGAAAGCTAATGGACTTTACTTTTACAAGGGCCATGATGAAGTTAAAGAAGGCCAACCCAATTAAATTTAAGTCCAATTGAAGCAAGGAATCAAAGGAAATTTGTACCAAATCCAAGTCCAATTCGGATTAGGATTCCAGCCTGCACATCAGTTAGTATTTTTGGCATAACTTTCGGCTCAGAAGTCCAATTGAGATGATTCAAGTTGGGCCGGAAATTTAACTTAAAGGGCTACAACTTTGTAGTTTACCAAAAGTCCGAATTCTGACGTTAAATGGGCCAAAATCGTCGGTTAAGTGAAGCCTAAAAATCTGGGATTTTCTCCAAACGGAAATTCAACTTGTAATAGGATTCCTTGACCTATTTAAAGACTCTTTAGGGCAAAATTCAGAGAGGCTAGTGCTAGGGCTGAGATGCAAAACAGAAAATTGGAGCAAGAGGCAGTGCCGCATGTGGCTTCTCTGTAGCTTTTCTCCATGATAGCATTGTGACTATTTCTTTCTCTATTTTATTTGTCTAATTTAATGTTTAGTATTTTATTTTTGTGTTTTCTTTCAATTATTATGAGTAGCTAAATTTATAATTAGGGTTGAGGATGAAACCTTGTTAAGGATTATCAGTAATATTTATGTGATTTGATTTTTCCCACAATAGTTGTTCTTTAATGATTTAAATTGTTCTTACTTCATATCAATTGACTAAGATGGGATTCTAGATATGAGTTCAATCATGTTTTTCTCATGATTTAGGATTTGTCTTAATTAATTGAATGCTTTGATTATTAATTCTTGATTATAAAATTGGATATCGCTTGTGATTTGTCTGTCAATGGATACAATTTATGATTTGATTTTTAGAATTGGATATATCTTGTGATTTGTTTGGCTACGGATACAATTGATGATTTGATTTTATACTTAAGAAGCGAAGAAGAACATGCTTTAGATTTTTAAACATAAGTTTTAATGATGATATTTTCCATGATAGCAAGATTGATTTCTAGATTATCATGCAGTGCTTGGGAAAAATTAATGATCATAAATATATGCTAATATGACTTACAAGGCGGATTCCAAAGCCTTAATTCTTTTCTCTTGATTGTTTACATCTTTTTATTGCTTTATATCTTTGCTTAGTTTAATTATTTGTTTAGTTTATTTAATTGCAAACAACCAATTTTTATTAAACTAGATTAGGATTAATTTGGTTAAGGTTTAATTAATTTTCCTACGTTCATTCAAGTCCCTGTGGGTTCGACCTCGTTCTTGTCAAACTATACTTCGGTACGGTTCGTACACTTGCGAGTACTTTAAAATTTCACAACATAGGCAGTAGGGAAGCTTCTGGCTTGATGTAGCCTGTTGCATCCGCATTAAATGAAAGACAACAGCTTTATCAGTCGCATTAATGAAAAAGTGACCTGAATAGTGTAATCCACAGCTAAGCAGATTCCCTCCACCATTTGCTTCAGATGTGAAAGGTAACAAGTGTCAAGGAAGGAGGGAGGTTAGGTAAAAATGGATGGTTAAGATGTGATGAGGTAGAGGTATATAAGGGAAGGAGAGGGAATTGGAAAGGGGGGGGGGGGGGGGGAGAAAAATAGAGAGAAAAACAGTAAGAAGAACAAGGGAAGAAAAAAGTGAACAGTACTACTTTTTATACGAACTCAGTTTCCTCGGGAGGACTTGTGTAGAGCTTGGTGCTCGTTTGTTCCTGAATATAAACCTGATTCTTCCTTATTATGTCCTCAGGTAGAGCCCATTGTTGTTGTTCTTACCTTCCTCTTACAAATTTTATTGGCTTGGGCCAGATTTAAAAGGCACAGCCCATTACCCTAAGTGGGCTCGCACCAACGAATCTTTGAAGCCCTACAAATTCCAATAAGTTAAAAAAAAAAAAAAAAAAAAAAAAAGAAGAAGTAGAAGAAGAAGATTTAGGCTAACGTGCGGCCCTCCTTTAAATAATAGAACATTTTAATAAAAAAATATTTTTTTTAAAAATCTATTTTTTATATAACTAAAGCATAACCTAGAATTTTATAGCTCAATTAATTAGCATCTCCTCCTAATTTTTCTAAATGAGATTATCAAATTATTAAAAAAAAAAAGTAATACTTTCAGTATAAGTAAAATAAGAATCTATTAATCAATAGAAAATTAAAAGAAAATTGAGAACTCGATATTAGTAATGTCGACTTTTATACATATTTTGCCATTTAATTTTTTTTGAAAATTTAAGTGAAACTCGACATTGCTAATATCGAGTTTTACTTAAAAATATATATAGAACTCGATTTTGAGTGAAATTTTCAACCAATTGCAAATTTCCACGCTATATTACCAAGTCCATGTGGTATGTTCAAAATGGCCAATTACAAAGTGCCGTGTCCTACACAATGGGTCTCACTATCATTATTCAAAGACAAATGGAGATTTGCCAGGTGTCCTTGAATAAAAGTTGATAAGATTATTTGAGAGTCAATCGCATGTCGATTCGTACTAATAGTGACATAAGCAGTTTAATTAAATACTACCAAGTATTATTTTAAAGCAAGACACTTTGAGTAATCAAATTATGTCATGTGTTCTTTGGAGAACAAGAGATAGAATCTCTCAATTTAAATTATGACTTATTTTATCAAATGAGAGCCAATCATGTGTCATTAAACTCCTCAATAATCCAATAAATAGAAAGTTCTCCTCAGTCTCGTACGAGAATATTCAAAAGTCTCAAAACTCTATTAGAATCAAGGTCCGAAGCCTCCAAAAACTTCAATGGTCCAAGCTCAGTCAGATTCAAGCCTCAAAAATTTCTTTTAAAAAACACAACTGAATAGTTTAGACAAAGCCAGACAACAGCATGCACAAAGTCCCAAATTTTTAAAGTCCTAAACAATAAATAATCAATGCGACAAATACATTGTCATTTATATATTTATAAAAAAAATATATAAAAAAGCCCCAAAACAGAGTAGTTTGATTATTATTTTTGTTTAAAATTTATATTCTAGTAACACTTAAGGATTTGTTACACATAAGCTTCAGGTTTCTTTTCGTTGATCTCAGAAGTATCAATTTCTTATTCCCCACATATGTGTATATATAGCAAACCATGATCTAGTTTATTGCATGAGTGTTTCATTCTTGAACAAAAGGTAACCACCTTGACAAGTATGTTCTGCTTTCAGAGTTCTGCGGATCCTCTACTGGCAGCAGAAGCTTTGATATCTGGAATAATGATCTCTTCATCATTGTGGAGAATTTTTAGATTCATTCGTCGCCTGTACAAGTATGATTTTACTATTCTGGAGCTTAACGATTACCTTCCATCATCAGGAATTCAAGAGCTGCTTCCTTTTCATCCACTAAGGTCTTCACCACTGATATGTTTAATAGGTGTCTCCAAAATTTGATAATGTGGGAAATGTTCTGTGGTTTTTTTATTTTTTATTGGGAGGAGAGAGAGGGAGGAGGGGGGAATACTTTCTTAGTTTCCAGTAATCTGAAGATGATTTATTGATTGGCCTGGAAAAATTACGCAACATATTTGCATGATCTTTTGAACCTTTTTAGCTCTAATAACTCATCTTAAACTATGTGCAATATCATCATGCATATTCCTTTTCACTTGTCATGTGTCCTGTGGTTTCAAATGCATTACATTTGTGAACTACTTGTACAGGAATACAGTGAAATCTCCAAAAAAGAACCGCAGAAGATCTCGGGTTCCTGATTTATCAGCTTTTGAAGATTCACATGACAAATATACATACAAGGTTCAGAGTGATGAAGACCCCATTTTCCTTGCACCTCGAACCAAAAATTTCACTCTGGCTTCATGCAAATCTGCTGAACGAGGTTTGCCTGATTCTTGTATTCTTAATCTAACTAATAAAAAGAAATATATTAGGATCAATGCCTGTTACACACTGGAAATGCTCTTTACACATTCAATACTTCAGGTTTTTCCAGGACATCACCTTGTCAGCAGTCAGATTCAGAGTTTTACCCTTCCACATTCCATGCTACACCTGAAAAGAAAATTTTCTCGAAGGCTGAGTGGAAAAACTTCACCAGACACTCCACAGAGAAAGCTATGGAAGAACTTGTTTCTTCGCCTGATTTCAGCAAATGGCTTATTGGTAATGCAGAAAGAATCACTGTAGACCCCAACACATCTAGGGCTGATAAGCGTCATAAGTGGCTCTTCTGGTTTTAAGCAGCCATCATTATAGCTCAAAGTAGTGGACACATTCTGGTTTACTTGTTTGGTAGGATCAATTAAACATCACGATATATACTCAATTAGGCTGTTGTTTTCATTCAGTTTACCCCTCTCTCTCTCTCCAGGGATTGAACAGGTGGGGATTGATTAATAGACTGTTTCAACAGTAATATCGGTGATGTGTCCACTGCTTATTGTGGCTTTGGATTTTGTTGGCCATGTCATGAAGCATTTTGTGTGCCTAGCCTAATGCTCTCTGGGAAGTATTCCTTGCATCCTACTGTGACTGCAATGCAAGGAAATCTCAGTGGCCTATGCTGCATTAACAGTTATACTACAATAGTTCGAGGCTTGTTGGTGCTGTGCCAAATCTTATCAAGGTGGTGCTGTGCCTGCTAGTTTTTGGGTTGAAAGATATACATGTATGACTTAAAATTTTGTTTATTATGTTTGTATGAGAATATCATTCTGCCTATGCAGGATTGGGATCCTCTTCGTTCGACTCGAGTATCAAGTTTGTATGTTCATATTTGAAAATTGAAAGTTTGTTTTGAGAGTAACAACATTAAGTTAGATTTCCTTTTTAAGAGATTGTGAGGACATTTATATTTGTGAGAGTTTATAAGTGCGATTTTTTATGACTTATGAGAGTTTAATGAATAGTTGTAATATATAAAAATTTGTGTCGTTAATTTCCAATTTGTTTTATTGTTCTTTTGTTAGTCCCAAGTTATTAAAAAAAAAAATGTAAGCAACGTTTCCCAAACCAAACAAGTGAACAACAATTAGCAGAGTTCTCCCTTACCTGCGGGATGGGAAGAATAGTTATAGGGTCTGTTTGCATACCGCTTATTTTGTTGAAACTAAAAACTTATTACTGAAAGTACTGTAGATAAAGGTAAAAGTTAGTTGAAATAGTACAGTGTAGCCCATGAATAGTACCAAAAAGTGTAGTGGGGCCATGAATAGTAGCAAAAATAAGCTGAATAGTAAAATAATTTTAATTTTTCATTGGTAACCAAACACACATATAATGTCGAATAAGAACCACAACCATAAATATTTCTGAGCTATTTTCCAAGCATCTATATTCAACTCTGATTTTCCACTTTTCAGAAGCTTCTTGCCTATAAAACCAGTGTGAAATTGCAGTATGATATGCATTAGGTAAATGATATCGAAGAAGGATCGCAAAATGATAGCTGTGATCCACAACTTCTTGTCTAACCGAATGCACGTCTTTTCTTCATTGCTCACAAGAAGATAAAAGAACAGAGGATCCAATGATACTGCAATCACGCACGACAATACAAATCCTACATTCCACCTTTTGAGGAATGCCTTCCTTGGATCAAGAATTGTCGTTTGTAAAGTTGTGATTTCCAACTAACTTGTGTTGGCTTTAATTCTGTGCCAAATTTGATTGTAATTTATTTAATCATTTTCCCAGTATATATGTGGGTTTATTTGTAATAGATGAGTGTGAGAGATCGGTGAAGAATCAAGCTTTTAAAGACGAATTAGTGAAATTCGTGACTAGCTCGCGAGAAACAACCCGCGAAAATGCCACGTATGAAACACATGACTGGAAGCTAAAGAGTCACGCCAGGCTGTCAAGTTCGCGAGTGTTTCGCGAGTAGGACTATCCCGCAAAGTACCCGCGAAACTTTCTGTTTGGCAAAAAGCTAAGTTGCTTTACCAAATTCTTTACCCACGTTATAAACACTCTCATTACCCACGAATTGTAAAGAGTGCTTTTCAGAGAGAAAACCCTTGCAAATACAATTGAGAGTTAGAGATTGTTATAGCCATAATCATCTACACATTTCCTTGTGGTTTTCCTCAACTCCTACCTCTCTATCTTTAGATCCTTGAGAGGTTGTTAGCCCAAACACTTACCACACCCATTCTGAGTGTTAAGTGAGATTTTTGGTGTTGTTGGGAAGCATTGGAATGAGTCATTCGTTGGCGGATGAAATCAGACTGAATTGCGGGTGAATGTTCAAATAGTGTATAAAACACCTTGAACGTTTATACCCCCAAATTACAAATTACCAATTCAAGCTTATTATCAAACAATGTATGTGCGAAATATGAACATAAGCTTAAAATAGAATTGATAAAACAATCTAAACCAAATAAAATCACAACCACAACAGAAATTAAATGGCAAAGATTAAAGGAAGAGAGATGCAAACACAAAGACAACACAGCGATGTGTTATCGAAGAGCGAACCGAAGTCCTCGGCGTGAAACCTCTCTGCCGCCCTCCAAGCGGTCAATAATCCACTAAAGAATGAAGTTGGGATACATGAATAGCAGAAGACCCTCCAAGCCTAATCTACCCAGTGTACCTAAGCCCTCCAAGCTTCTTCCTCTAACGAGGTTATGCCGAATATTTGTCTTCTTTAGCTTACCGGATTCCGCTATAGCCCATAGCATCAACCAATATCAATTGGTCCCTTCCTAACTGCTTCCCAAGTATCAAATAACCTTCTCACAAATATAGGTATGATGTGATAAGGATTTGGGTAATGAACCTCTTAAGGATGTAACAATGGAGAGGTTGAGAGTAGAGGAATTTGGAGAATCAAAGTGTAAAGATTGTGGATGAGTCAATCTTGTTTTTCTCTAGGGTTTCTCTCTCAAAATTCTCTCTGGAAGCTCTCTACATTTCGTGTGTATAAGGGGTATTTATACTGGTGTGAACTGGTGACTTGGCCTCGCGACTTGACTGAGTCGCGAGTCCAAGCCGCGAGCTAACTGAATGGCTAGACAGGACTTTTTGTCCTGTAGTGCTCCAGCTGGCATGACTGTTCAGCTCCTCTGCATGCTTCACTCGTGTGCATCATTTGGAGACTTGCAAGCTGCGAGATCCAGTCGCGAGTCCCTTGCTGAGTGCACAATCTTGAGTTTTTCTTCACACTCTCTTACACACTACCCTTACATGATTCCCACCTAAATACAGGGTTTCTAAGTGCTGAATTACAAGCAAATTGGCACGGAATAAAGCCAACAGAATGGTTGATTAAATTCAACCTTACAACGGGATTCAGAAAGTTAGAGAAGACAAGACTCTGAGAAGTTCGTTAGTAGCAGGAGCTTGGAGGGCTCAAGTACATGGGGTAGACTAGGGTTGGAGGGTCTTTTGTTATTCGTGTACTCCAACCTTATTCTCTAGTGGATCGATTTCGACTTGAAGGGTCGCGGAGAGGTTTTTCGCCGAATTCTTCGGTTTTCTCTTCGATAACACGTCTCGGTGTTATCTTGTATTTGCATCTCTCTTCCCTACTCTTTAAGCTTTCATTTTATTGTTGATGATGGATGAATATGGCTTAGGGTAGTTGTGAGAGACCGCCAAAATTAGGGGTGCTCTCAAAAAAGAGATTTTTGAGTGCTTTTTCAAGACACCTCTCTTTTTGGGTAAGTGGTGTGGAGTCGCCACTTATTTTTTATACAAAAAAATAAGAAAAAATTAAATACAAATTTATATGATTGAATTGTTCCTTTGTCATTGATAGAATAAAAAAAATACATGTTTGACAAATTGAGTATTACATGGCTTTGGGTTCTAGTTACAATCTACCCAAAATAAAAATAAAGATAAATTCTAGGTCTACCTATCCAAAAATCCTAAGCTCGAGGGCTAGGTTACGGAATGGGAAGGTGTTAGACACTCATTCCACCCAGACAGAGTCTGGTCTTCTAGACTCTCATGACCAATGTAACCCTTTTATGCATGCTATGAATGATATGTTGCATATATTAAAAGTCACATAAGTTCATTCATAACTTCATTCATGAATGTGTCCTCTTCTTTGTTAAAAATTCAGATATGTTTTGTGATAAAAAAAAATTTGATTTGGTTTAGAAAAATCAGATCTGTTTTTGTATACGTAAAAAAATAGTTTTTAGTAAAGAAAAGTCAAATCTGTGTTTAATAAATAAAACAAAGTCTTTTGGTTTTTAAAAGACCAGATCAGTTTTTGAGAACTAAAAAAAATTGGTTTTTGGCATGTAGTAAAAAAAAGCAGATCTGTTTTGTAGCAAAAAAATTTAGATTTGTATAAAGATTAGGAAAAAAAATCAAATATGTTTTTTATGTGAAATAAGGTAAGAAAAATATTTTTTTTTAAATGGACTATATTCATGAAATAAACCTATGCTACATGCATCAAACAGAACAAACAAAACTACTCATGACTTTATTTTTTAATTTCAAAATGTGCTATGTTTAAAAATTCAAATTTGCATCTTCATCAGTTTTTACTTTAAAAAAAACTCAGATCTGTATCTAATGAAGATGCAAATCAGTTTTTATTTTGAGAAAATTCAGATTTGCATCTAATGAAGATGCAAATCAGTTTTTGATTGAGAAAATTCAAATTTGCATCTAATGAAGATGCAAATCCATTTTTGTTTTTGAAAAGAACTATGATAACAAGCAGATTTTTTAAACAAAAAATAGATCTTGACAATAAAAACGGTAAAAACATATTCCAATAGAAAAATATTGACAACACATTATATGAGCATTTAAAAAATCAAAACTAAACAAACATTTATTCATGCATTATCAAATTAATTAAAAGAGATAGAAGAAGAAGAAGTAAAGAAAAACTACCTCTTGCATGGACGTACTCTTTTTCTTAAGAGAATATTTTAGGGTTCAAAGAAATTTGTGCAATTATCTTTGAAACCTAAAAATCCTTGCTTACAAAAAAGAAATTGTTAAGACTAAAGCCTTTAGAATCTCTTTAACGTAAGAGAGAAAATACCTGAAAGAGGAGTCAGAAAGATGAAAAATCTGAGAGCGTGAAAAAGTGTGCTGAATTTTGAGATCCAGTCTCTATTTATAGAGGCTAGGAGGCTCGAAAAAATAGCTAGATGATCAGAATACAAACTGGGACGCGTCCTTACCTCTAAAAAATCGAAAAGGATGTGTTTTAACATAGTCCCAATGCCCTCGGGCCGAGGCTCGAATGTGTGCCATTTGGCACTTTGAAAGTGATGATCGGTACTCTAAAAGTGCCGACTTTTGGGTGCCAATCCTGCTTTTGAGTTTGGGTACGTTTTGGACTCCTTTTTTGAGATTTTTTGAGCCGAGACTTGCACTTAGACGTATTTTTAATTCGTATTCAAAAAATTAAACTCTTTTCTAGATAATTCAGGTCTTTTCAGCAACAATTATCTTGTAGATAAATACTTCAAAAAAATCTTGATAAAGTCTAGATTATCCATAATTTTATTGTTATCCAATTATTCCCTTTATTCTCATGCAAGCAATCCTATTTTTGACACTAACTATTAACCAATCACAAAATTATTTAATTAATTTTAATTGTTTAACCAATCAGAATTAATTTAAATTAATCATGCGTGGTTGATTCTACCTAGACACAATGCATGCTGACCTGCAAACTTAATCATGTTCGATCCGACGGTCTGATTTGGAAACCGGGCATACCGTCACGACCGTTAAAATTTCAAGATCATTTTTATGATATGCAATGAACAAATTAATGCATGTAATGCAATCATGATTTTTGGGTACATGAATGGTAATTCCAGTCATCTTCCTTGATTAAATCATGGGTGCAAAATCGAGTGTCTACAGCAGTGTTATCGTTCATTGCGCACATTTACTCTTGTTCCGCAATTTGTTTAAGTTAAAGTAAAAGCAATCTAGCCGTAATTTTTATTTGAGTGTCTGAATAAGGTCTTGTGTTTTAGCACAAAATTGAGCTTTCATCTTTGATTTCCATGTTTCTTTCACAGAATCACTTCCACCATTCTTAAGAAATTGCCTCTCAATGTCCTGATTATTCTTGAATAAAACAAGGCAAACAAAAAATAAGTTATTGACTCTTATTTACTATCATCTAGTATAAAATAAATAATAATAGAGGTATGTTTTTTTTATTTAAATAAATTAGTTTGGATTAGGATTAGTTTCAATTATGATTAGTTATATTGATAGAATATAAGAAGTTGGTATTTTTTCTTGGGAAAGGTTTTGCTACATACTTAACCCTAAACACATGTCCCTTTCTTTTTGATGCCACATACCTCTTTATGCAGCAATTATAGCAAAACCTTTTCCTTTTTTTCTTTATCTATTTGAAAGTTTGTCTTGTATAAATTCAGATGTTGAGAATGAGATTTGAACTCTCTCGAAATTATGAGCTAGTGTAACATTGCTTTTATATATATTTAATTCACCACTTTAAAATATTAATACTAAAAAATTATCATTTTATAGGTTTATATATTCATGTATATTCTAGCATTTTTTTTTATAATTCTATCATTTCAGAGGTTTTCATGTCATTTTAGAGGTTTTAAATGGATATTTTTGTCATTTAAGAAGTTTCAATGGTAATTTGGTCCTTATAAAGGTTTTAGGGGGCATTTGCGTATTTAGAAGTTTAGAGTGTATTTTGGTCATTTTGGACATTTTAGAGGGTATTTTTGAAATTTTAGAGGTTTTATTGGGTATTTTTTTAAAGAGATTTTCAATGGTATTTTAATTTTGATATATATATATATATATTTTTTTTTTTAAATTTCAAGAGTATTTCATTCCTTTTGAAGGTTCAAATATTGTTTTGGAGGTTTTGAAGGTACTATGGTCTTTTTGAAGATTTTTGCGATATTTTTTTAGGTTTATGTTCTTTTGAATTTGAAAATGCCTGAAAATGTTTTACGTCTTAACAAGAGTATTTTTTTCTGCTCAGTGAAAAATGGTTTTGCTTTGACCAACTTATTCAAGTGCCCAAACAACTCAAAAATAAGGAAAATATTTTCTAAAAAGGGTTGTATGCCAAAACAAACGACACTTAAGAATATGACCAAAAAAGAAAAATGTTATTGTTAGCACATAAGTAGAGAGAGGGAGAAAAAAAGAATGAACTAAATATATAAGTTACATTAAAGCTGGAAAATGATAAATAAAAAAAAAATAAAGTTAGGGACACAACAATTTCATAATATTAATAATGATGTCAAAAGCAAAAGAAACTAACCTTGCACCATTCCCTTGCTGATGGCATAAATAACTCATAACACTAACAGTTTTTCTGAGAATCTGATAACTCATAACCATATTACTTAACTACAAGGCTCTTGGCCGGGGTCTGATTTGGGTCCTATGCACTAAATCTGGCACATCTTCAAAATTGATCACGTGTTCATAACGTGTCCCTTGTTCAACGCTCTAGACAAAAGCTTTGGTCCTTCACCTGATTGTTCAGAAAATGTAGTAAACCTAATTAAACGCTATGCAGTTCTAAATATTTAATTAAAAAATGTTCTATATATGAGAATGTGTATTTATAAAATGTAAATTGAACCTGAATAACTCAAATAGCACGCATTTTACAAGGCAGAGCAAGAAGAAATGGGATTTGGACAGCATAAAGTGACAGAAATTGGCTTTGTTATGGGATTTTAAAAGTGCACAAGTGCAGGTGCAGGTGCAGAAGCAGTTGCAAATTAAAATCCATATATGGCAACTCCTGCCCTGCTCTTAATACAGTTAGTACTAGTGTGTTAACCATTCACAATTTAAGAGTTGATTAAGGAAAAGTGAAAACCCAACACAAATTTTTTATTTATTTATTTTAAACTCTCCAAAACAAACAACTTTTACTAGTTCCTAAATCAGCTTTTTCCATATCCAGCATAAAACACGAGTAAATATACGTGTTTTGAAAATTGATTAAGAAAAACCCAAAAAAAAAAAAAAAAACGGAGCCTCTCAAAACAAAACAAAAAAAACCCAAAAAAAAAACACTTTTTAAGTCCTGAGCTCCATTTTTTTTTTACGTTTGGACCCATTTGAGTAGTATCATCATGTGCTCTCTCTTTTCACATTTACATATGTATGAAAAAGCTGAAAGGGAGCTACTTAATTAATTATTTTCCATGAAACATAACAACAAATCCTTTGTAAATCAGTAGTACTCACTACTCAGTACTCCACTTTCAAGTAAATCAAAACTCTTCCTAATACCAAACCCAAAAAAAAAAAAAAAAAAAAAAAAAAAAAAAATCCAAGCTTTAATACATATATCTCTGGTTTACTAAGAAAATAAACTTGAGAAAAAGAATCCCTTACACTGCAGAATGCAGATATAGCTTGCCACCCGGAGTTGCTGCCTGCTGGCCGTGGTATCTGACTCTCTCTCGCTCTCTCTATTTTTCGTTTAGATGTAGAATGACTATTTTGAATAACTGTGTATATGGTGATATTTTGAATAAGTGATCGATATTTTGAATAACTGTGTATATGAGAAACCAAAACATTAAAAAAAAAAAAAAAAAAATACTGAGTATATGGTGTGCTTGATGGCCGCAAATCAGTGTATAAAGTTTTGCAGTTTAGTGGTCCACAGCTCTGCTTGCTCTATTATTGATCTGACAAGACAACAACAGTACATTTGTTTTTGGGTTTTTAGTTAACAACTTTATATTTTCCTATTATTTTAGATGCACGTGTAAAGTGTGCTATTTGTTTTTCTCGGGAGAAAGTCTTTGCACCCAAAAAATTTCACACTTTGTTAGAGCATTCACATCAGTTCGTGTATAATAAAAGAAATGTTCAAATTTACACATTTTTGTTCAAAAACAGCCCACATCAGTCCGTTTAAAATCTTGCAAAATCTTCTAAAATTATCAACGAGCTACAGTACTCGTGTAAATTTACACGGGCACTATAGCATGTGTATTTAGTTTTTTTATTAATTTCCGTTCGCACCAATTTCTCTCTCTCTTCTTCGTGCACAACGACCTTAGCTCCTCATCTTCTTTTCCTCAGATGCACACAAACACACCCACACACAAACACATCCACAGAAAAATTAACACAGAGATACACTTGCTCAAAAAAAAAAAAAAAAAAAAAAAACAGAGATACACAAACACACCCACACAAAAACAAACCCAAACGGGCAAACAATAAAGAGACAGATCGATGCTTATCGGAACGATCGGTGCTTGACTGGAACGATTAGAGCTTGATCGATGCTTGACTGGAACGATTGGAGCTCGTGGATCTTGCTTGATCGGAGCTCGTGGGTCTCGCTTGATTGGAGCTCGTGGGTATGGGTCTTGCTTGATCGGAGCCTGATCGGAGCTAGGGAGATCGGAGTTGTGGATCGGTGCTTGTGACCAAGATGCTATGGATTAGACCGAGAGGGAGAGAGATGGGTATAGAGAGATAGACCGAGTGGGAGACCGAGAGGGAGAGAGATGGGTATAGAGAATCAGAAAAAATGGGTAGAGGGAAGGGAGAGCGTGCGTATAAAAAGGGGTTAGTTGAGAAATAATAAAATAATTGAGAAAATTGATTATTTAAATAAAAGAGGGGGTAGAATAGATGAACTGATGTGGGTGTTTTGTAAAAGTGGATGTGTAAAATAAAAAAAGTAGGTTTTTTCGTGTAAAATAGACAGAAAATTTAAACGAGTTGATGTGGTTGCTCTTATAGGGATGGAGGAGGCTTTGACCTTGGGTGGCAATGACCCCTAATTTTTTTTTTTTTTTTTAATATTAGTGTATACACATGTACTAATTTTAGTAAATTTATTATATAAAATTACACTTTGTGTCTTTTAGTTATATAAAATTTTTGTTAGTTTGTATCTGGACAGACCACTTATTTCACTTTTTTTACTTATTAATATTCACTCACCACATTAACAATTTGTAAAAAAATTTGTAACTTTAGCATTTAACTCATTTTAAAGGCCATAAAAATACAAGCCCAATAACAAAAATTACCAATAATAAAACTAAAAACAATTAAGCTTAATAAACTAATTTTACAAAAAAAAAAAAAAAAAAAACAAACAAACAAACAATCCGGCCCTTTAAAAATTTTAAACAAAATAATTTTGTCCTTACCCAATAGCAGCCGCACGTATAAATCAAAAACACTAATAAATAATAAAAAAATTAAAAAAAAAAACCCTAAGCAGTTAAGAAATAGAGCCGAAGGCCAAAGCCGCCACATGCAACAAAAAGCAAAGCCCTCCCCCCCTAACTTCAAGTTCTGACTCCATCTCTACTTGATTAGAACAAGATTTTTCTCCAAACTAGTTTAGAGAAAAATCCTTCAAATTCCTCCTATATTTTTTTATTGGATGTGAATTTTTAAAATCTAACCGTTGAATTATTATTCTTTATGTTTTTAACATACATGTCAGATTTAAGTGATGGGTTCAGACAACAACCAGCAAAAGCTAGCTAATTTAATTGTTTTGAATTTTTGTTGTGCTTGTAGCATGCTTTTTGTGTTGTTGACTAAAAGCTTTGTAAATTTTATAATCATATGCCAATCTTAAGATGACAACTGAAACGGAGCTTTTTTCCCCATATAAATATTTATTAAATTATTTTATCATAAAATATTTGACTCAAAATTTATTTTTCTTGCCTTATGTAAAAATGCAAACTAACTAATTAAGATTAGTTTTGTGCATAAAATCAAATATCATGGCCATGCATGAATTTAATAGAAATGGATAAGGTAACACTCCCTTCTTCGGTTGACACTATTTTGGTAGCTGTATGAGTTCTTCGATTTGCCAGTGAATGTGGTTTCTCCTCTAAAATCTTGGAGGGCGATTCTAAAACTTTATATAAAGCTCTCTGCTACGAAGATGTCTCCCCTCTCTTCGTTTGGCCACCTGGTAGACAAAGTCAAGACCCTTGCAGAGGCCTTTTGTGCCGTCACTTTCTCTCATATGCGTAGACAAGGTAACTCTGTAGTTCACAACCTAGTTAAGCATGCTAGACATGTTAAAAGTTTATCGGTATGGATGAATGATATTTCTATATACACACACTTACTTTCTATAACTTTAGCCAACTTTGATTGAGTTTGCTTTAATGATATCTGTTTCCTTTTTCTCAAAAAAATAAATAATAATAGATATGGATAAATGCTAAAAAAAAATACTTGTTAATATTCCCAGTTTTAAAGAATTAAAATTAGAGCTTTTTATTTATAGGAATTAAGCATATTAAAAAAGTACTTTTTTTTCCTTTTTGAATGCATACCATTAATATACCATACATATTTCATAGGTTTTTTTTTCCCCCCCTTAGGGACAACACAGTTTGAAAATTATTAAAAAAAAAACTTGAATGAAATATTGTGAAATAACAAAACAAAATAACATTTAAAAGCCAATAAAAATTATATATATATATATATATTTAATGCAATTTGCTAACTGAGTAATTGTTTTAATATATAAATAACTGACTAAAAAATTTATCTATTTTATTGTTTTTTTTCGTAATTGACTAAAAGATTGACCTTGGGACGTGGTAGTGCAATAAATTGAAAAGACCCGCTTGGTGACTTCCCAACAAAATAATGTTAAGATAACATTATATAAAACAAGGTAAAAATTTCCCTTTTTTCGCTGAAGTATAATTTCCAATTTCTAATGTTTAGACCTCAGCATTTCAGCATCTAAGAATTTGAGACATAGTTATGATAACATGTCAAAATATAAAAATATTAGGAATAACTAAAAATAAGATGAGAATGAAAAAATGCAAGGAATTAATGTGACTCTCTTTTAGTTGTTTACAACATTGCATCCACTGCGAAAATCTCTAATTGACACGTCTTAAATGTTATCTCACAAGCATTCATCTAAAGTGAAAATTAGAGAGAGAACCAGAAATATGAGGGTACGGCGTCTTTTTCTTCCATTCTTTTTCTACATGTGATGCTGGCAATTGCCAAATCATTAAAATTAGCAAAAATGCTAGCTGCATAAGGCAATCCATGAGAGAGGTAAATGTCTTATACAACGAATAACAATGGATATAGCAAGTGTCATAAAATTATCACACGGTAGTTCTATGTTTGAAAGATATACCATATATATGGAGGAAAATTATTGTATACTTTAGGAGTATACTCTCTTCCATTCACAGAGGGGTGGGTTTCACCCATCATGGGGCCCACCCCAAACCCATCTCTATGTGAAAGGGAGCATACTCCTAAAGTATGTAATAACAACCCATATATAAGGGTAGTATATGTAATTTAAAAAATAAAAAATTTACCCTATATATCCGGGTTCCCATGTATTGCATTAGTAACTAGTAAGTTAAATAAATGAATAATCAAGCATGATTGGATCCCGACATATGAAAAAAGATTAGATAACCAAATCCCATACCACATCACAAGGATTACAAAAGATGTAAATATAAGGTTCTACACACATTAACCCTTATTGAATTTAATACGGTGCATCAAACAGATTATTATTTCTCACGATGTCCTTTTCCTAATTATACCATTATTATTCAGAATCCAAACAAGTAGAAACTCATCACTGGAAAAACAAATCTCAAAACAGCAAAGACATCAACACTACGCACCAACACACTTTGGGTGATTGCAGCACCAGACTCGTTGTAAAATAGATGCTGTCTTGGGTTCAACAACAGCACCATCGATCTTCTTACCATTTTTCAGATTTCTTAATTGATTTTGAAGCACTACGCTGCTTGTAAAGCTGTCCCAATTCTTTTAGTAATTTTTCAACAACAGCATCATCCAATTCCAGTTCCCTTTCATTTTCAGATATTTCAATTGATTTTGAAGCGCTGCTTGTAAAGCGGTACCAATTCTGTTGGTGAGTTTTCAATTGATTCTAAAGCACAAATTGATTCTGAAGCACGACGCTGCATTGATTTTTCAGCATCACGCATTGATTTTTCAGCACCACCCTGCATGTAAACCTGTCCCAATTCTGTTTGTAAGTTCAATTCGGGATATCTAACAGTATATATTTAGGCATTAAAAAAAAAAGAAAAAAAAGGTATATTTATACTAGTATACAACATCTCATTCCTCCACACACAAATTTGCTGGTTTTTTGTTTTTGTTTTTTTTTTTTTTTGGTTTTAGAAATGTTATGGACACAAGAAAAATTCACAATATTTCCAAATTAACATTTAAAAAAGATTAATTGGAGATTATTGTGGGCCTATGTATAAGTTGACATGTTAATTTGAGAATGTTATGAAATTGTAATGATAATTTGTTAGTGTTCTTGGTATTACTATATTTTTTATTTTTTTTAAAAAAAACTCCATTACCCTAAAATTGAGAAGTATAGCTAAATAATAATTCTTCTTAAAAAAAATAAAAAAGGGTGGAGAGCTTTGATGGTGGTCATGCACATGGCATAATAAAATATGATTGATTTTCTCGGGAAAAAAGTCTTATAGAATCTTCGATGAAGACCAAAAACAATAAATGGTACTTTGAACTTTGAAGTAAAGAGTTCCAAGACTAATTCATCTAATTTTCTTATTTAATGTCCAATATTATTAATTTATGGGTCCAATTAACAAGTACTCTAAAGATACTATTCAAAGACTAATAAATGCTTAATTATGAGCTCTAATGCAAACTTTTAAAAAAAAAATGTCATGCTAACAAGTGCTCTTAGGGTATTGGTTAACAATTTATTTTATAAAAGTTTTGACACCATTTTTATGAGAAATGAAAAAAGTTGTCAAAATATTAATGGATTTTTAACCATAATTTTTTTTTTTAAATGGATTATTAACTAATGTCCTAACGGCATTTGTTAGCATTTCCCTTCAAAAAAATAAAAATACACATGTTAATGATTCATCATTGGCTTACACATACAAATTATTATTATTTAAATGTAGTATAAATATTATTTAATATCACATTAAATGCATCTTAATCACAGCCGTTAGAGCATTCATTAACAAAATCCTTAATTTATATTTTCTATAAGTTTACCTATATTGCTATATTAATCCTTGGAAGGAAATCAGTGTAGTGAAATGAATTTAAATCATTTTCTGGTGCAAGCCTTTCTAGCTTTCCCTAGAGAGAGTGAGTGGTCCTCTGAGTGAGTCACAATTAATCCTTAAGTGAGTCCCTAAGTACACCGTTAGAGTGGTTGAGGGAGTCTCTCCTCAAGCAAGCACTATTGATTCCTTGAGTCTATCCTATTTCTTACTGTAGAGAGTAATAATTTCAGCCAATTATGATTTGACACGACATATTACTAAATTCATGTAGTACGTTCAAAATGGCTGATTATAGGGTGCTACATACTACTCTTTTTTTCTTTTCTTTTCTTTTTTTGAGAGGAAGATACTATATACTACTTAGTAGGCTACACTATCTTAACTCATAGATTATTGGAAATTTTCCGAAGTGTCACTAAATAAAAATTCCAAATAATGCTCAAGATCCAATTACAAGTTGACATGTGTTGAGATTTAATTTAAAATACAAGCAGTTTAATTAAATGTTGTCGTATGTTATTTTAAATTCAATTAAGACACTTTTGACTAATCAAATGATGCCATTTGTTCCTTGGAGAATAAAATAGTATTTTTTTCTCTCAATAAATAAATAAATAAGCATATTTTTTATCAATAAAAAGCAGAAATATGCTTTTGGTTAGCTAAGTTGTTGGCTAAAGTAATTTTAATTAAATTTCCATATTTTGAGAGTAAATTTTTTGGTAATGTGCCTTCTTTTTGTTAGCTAAGTTGTTGAAATTTTTTTTTGTTTTTTTTTGTTTTTTTGTTTAAGCTAATGAAGACAAGGATACAAAGAAATACACTTCGAAAGAGTTAGGACTCAAATAATGTACTAACTTCTTATAAAACCTAACTCTCTATTTATCTAATGAAATAGTTGGATTGGGTATACTAGGGATTGATGGATTCAATCAATTTGAGTGATATGGGTATAAAATATTGTCGTTGAGATGGTTCTATGTTGTGAACGACTTTCATTTTTGGAACATTAATGTTTAGATGTTATTATGTAGATGAAATATGGGTATCATGGTAAGTAGAATCTCTATCTTTCACTTAATTTTTACTCTTTCCAATTTTTTGCTATTTCTTATTGTTTATCCTTCGGCATACATAAGACGTCCAGGGTTTAAATCCATTATTCCCTATTGTTATAGCTATTGAATTATATTTTTTAAAAAAAAGTGATTAACATATTACTTAGCGAATTAATGAGATATCATTCTCTCTCTCTCTCAATTGTACAACTTGGACACTCAAACAATTTTTTAAAGAAAAGAAATGAGAGGAAAAGGATTGGGTACTTACCTGCACGTTTCCCATGAAATAAAGAAATAATAATAGGCCAAATATAGAAATTCCAAATGCAAAGGTGTTTTCCCAGATGTACGTACTTGTTTGGAGGTTTGAACCAAAAGAACTACAAAAATGGCACAACTATGATGTATGAGAGTCTGAGACACTAATCTTAAAAATTTATAACTACAATACATAAAGTGAGAATTCACAAAATTATACTGGAAATGCATAAGTTAAGAGAAAATATGCGAAAGTGGAAGCATATAAGAGTAAGACAATAACATACAATTATACAAAGAATTACATGGTTTGGTCTTGATGACCTACAACCATGAAAAAACCCTTAGGGCCCACATCTTTTATATATGAGTGAAGTACATATTCTGTATTACAATGAACTTAATATGGGGTATTTATAATAAGCTTAATCTTACATTAACTTCATTTAATAGACTTGTAATATAAGAATATGTCATGACTTGCACACCAAGCATGATTGGGCTTGGGCCTAAAATATTTGGGTTGATATATCTCTAACAACCCCCTCCCCCCCCCCCCCCCACCCTCAAATTCAAGGTGGAAACTAGATGGAGCCTTGAGTTTGGAACAAGTTTGAGAAGATCCCTTTAAGATGCCTAAGATAATGCCTTGAAGATGACCATGAAGATGCCTTGAAGATGCCACAAATAAAGCCCTGAGAATACTTGGAGAATGACCTTGGAAGAGACCCGATTGATTTGATGTTGATCAGGCACTACAGAAGAAGAACCATGCAAAATGGAGAGGATGACGAAATAATGCCAGAAGAGTCCTATAAAGGCTTGAGAATGGCTACATCAATGACCAAGGAAAACTACTATGGCCGAAGAATGGCTACTCTGATGGCTTGTGTTGGGTTATAAATTAACCCTAATTAAATAATTCAATTACCCAAATTGATTAATTAGGTCAAATTACATGCAAATCGTGAATACACGAATAAATCACCAAATAAACTAGATTGCAATGGAAAATAAATTGACACGATCATTTGTTAACTAATGAGGAAAGCCTCTCACAGGGCAAAAACGCCACCGAGTGATTTTCAGATCACCATTCTCAAGAATTACTAATCAAAATCAAGAGATTACAAGTACAAGGAATCTTACCCCAAACTTGGTTTATCCCAAAGTACCTACCTACAGTAGAATCCTTACGCCAATTCCCAATTGGTCTTGATTTTGTAGAGACTTCTTCCTTTTGCACGGATTCTAGTACGTGACTAATTGCCAGCAACTTAAAGCTTGTTGTTGGATGAAAAGATCTTCAATACACTTGTATAGAAGAAAGCACTTGGTTACAAAACTCTAAGGCACATAAGAACACAGTTGCTTCAAAATAAGTGTATAGATTCTCTAATTGAGTCTCTGTGTCTTATGATGACTTTTAAATAAAGCTTTTATATCCCCCAAAAAGTTTAGTGAGTGAAACCCAAGAAGTCCAAGTCATCATGGGCCGAAAATAAATATCTAAAAATTCTGGATCTACGAAACTCGATAGATCGAGAGGTATCGAGGTTCTTTATTTATTCTTGATAGATGCTAGTATCGAGCTAGTGTCGAGATTCACTTTTTTAGCTTTTCTTCACTTATTTCTTGGTGCAGTCTTCAGGTCTTCAATAATACCACATGTCTAGTTTGTAAAACATACTCCATAATATTCTAGAAACCACTTAGAATTACCCAATTATAAGTAAAGTGTGTTTTGTCAAAAGATACGCTAACACATGAATATATGACCCTAACAACTTGAACAAAATCATCGAAAATGACATAATGATGAAGCACAATTGGCAAGTTTTTCCTAAGAGACCAAAAAAAGAATGAGAAATTGGCAAATTAAGTGATTTATGAGTCTTAAATGAGGAAACAAACTCCAAAATTGAATTTATGGAGAAACCTGAGTAAGATATGCCTGGTCGAAAATTTTTGACTTGTGGTTTACGTAAAAAAAGTGAATGGTCAAAGCCATTTGTCTAAGTAAGTAGATTCAAAGTCAACGGTCAACTTGGACCGGTTCGGTCTAGCGCTTCAAAGGGAAACCAATTCAAGAAATAGTTAAGGTCAGTTGTTTGGTTTGGGTCAACCAAATTTGATGGTATTGATGACGTCAACACTAATACGGAGAGAGAGAAGGTTGATGTGGTTGCTGGCAATGACATAAAGAAGCTAGTAGGTAGACATGGTGAAGCTTGGTGTGGCAAGACATAAGAGCTACACATGTCAAATGATGACATCATTGATGATGTCATTAGAGGCAGACCGTGTTTATGGTGCGTGGAACTTGTGAAGGCATATGAGGTGCAAATATCGACGGCACGTGAGGTGTGTGAGATAGGCGTTAAGGCGCATACTGAAGGGTGCAGAGGCAACAACACCTAGGATGATTTTGGTCGCGTGTCATGATGCCTGTAATGGAGGAAGGCAACCGGATTTTAGGGTTTTGGTCGTGGGACGAGGGACGTTGAGGAACTTAGAGCATTCCCATCAGCTGTCTTATAAAGAATGCCATTTTGACACACCAAAAACTTATTTTATTATTTTACCACATCATTTTACAATATCACCTTCATCACATGTTTTATTCTTCAATTCTATACATTAAAATAATATTTATAACACATTAAAATAATATATTAACTCCTCAACAACAACAACAACAATGGCACAACCACCATTGTCGCAACAACGGCCACCAACAACAACCACTGCCTTAATAACAACAACAACAACAACAACACCGACAGCCACCACCGGCACAAACCCATTACCAAACTCATACCCACAACAAATCCACAGCCACCACCGGCACAAACCCACATCCACCAACGCCACAAACCCACAACCACAATCGGCACAAACCCATAGCCACCAACGCCACAAACTCACAGCCACCACCGCCGAAATCCTCTCAGAAATTAATATATATATATATATATATATATATATATATATATATAGTGGTCTGAAACCCCAACCCAACCGATCAATGAATGACCTAAAACCGACCCAAAACCTCGACCCACAACCCACACAACATTGCTGAATGCCAATCCAAAACGCCGAATCCATAACCCACACAACCACTGCCGAATCTACCATCAAATCACCAAAAAAAAAAAAAAAAAGAAACAAAAAAAAAGAAATCAGTGTGATAGAGATCAGCTTGGCTTGATGCTCTGGCCTAGGTTTCGTCGGAGAGGGAGGCAGAGACGTCGAGTTGAGGGAGAGAGAGAGAGAGAGCAGAGAAATGGTTGGAGGCTCAGAGGCAGAGCAAGAATGATGGGAATGAGAAGGACATAAAATAAGAATAAAAGAAAGCATGCCCCACTTGAATAAAAAAATAATATAAGTTTTACAATTTGTGAACAGTGCGGTCTCAAATTTGAGATTGCACTGTTCATCAATGCCAAATATTATGGCATTTAAAACACCTGATGAGAGTGGTTTTTTAGTGTTTGGTGTGTCAAATGCCAAATATTTGGCATTTGACACACCTGATGGGAATGCTCTTACTATTGTGGTTAGTTTTTTCAGAAGAGACCTACAACTTGTAAGCTTGAAAGATTGAAGGTGCACTTTATTAGGTTTTTAGTTTTGTGCTACAGTGGTGTTTGATGGTGACTAGGAATCTAGGATTTAGTCACCTAAGGTTGATGAGGAGGCCTATGTGGGTCGCGTGATCAGATCTCAAGGGCTAAAAAGGATTTATGAGGAAAGAGTAGTCTTTGCCTATGTGGGAGCTTTTAATCCACGATGCTTGTAGTGGTGGAGGTTTGAGGAGTGCCATCGATGGCACTAAGATGTGATGACGGTGACGAGGCAACGATGGTGGCTGCATGGTTGATGATTTTAAAGTTCATATCTAGTGGTGACACTGTAGAAAGTGAAAATTTCCTACCAATCACAAATTGCCACATCATTTCATCAAGTCCATGTAGTACATTCAAAGCGGCCAATTACAAGATGCCACATGCTGTTTAGTGGATTCTACTATCATTATTTAGAGACCAATGGAAATATTCCAAGTGTTTCTAAATAAAAATAAAAAAGAACACCTAAGAGTCAATCACACGTCGACACGTGCTGATTTTTTTTTTTTTTAATAAAAAAAAGACATAAGCAGTCTAATTAAAAGCTGTCATGTGTTATTTTAAATTAAAATACTTTGACTAATCAAATAATGTCAGGTGTCCCTTGGAGAACAAGATACAAAGCCTCCACATTTAAATTATGACATGTGTCACTGCTAATAACCAATCATGTCTCATCACACCTTCCCAAGACTCTTATAAATAGAGACTTTTCTTAGTCTTATGGGAGGAGATTCAAGCACATTTAGAAGTCTCGAAACTCTTCCGAAATCAAGCTCCAAAGCCTCCAAGAACTTCAACCTTTGAACCTCAAGAACATTCAAAGCAAAATAATCCAATTCTTCCTCCTAGATCCCAAAGTGCACTCAAATTAAGCTCAAAAGCCTCCAAAAACTTCAAGAAACCACAAATTAGTGAAGCTCTACAGACTCAAGCCTCTCAAGCCCCCCAAGAACTTCGACCTCAAATCTTCGAGTGCAAAGAAATTCATCCAAATCATCATTCTAAGTCCTAGAGTTTTATTGGAATCAAGCTTCAAAGCCTTCAAAAACTTCAAGAACTCTAAAAAATCAAAGCTGCATCGAATTCAAGCTTTAAAGCCCCGAAGAGCTTACACAAAAAATCTTATAAAATCAAGAAACATTCGAAGAACACACGAAGAACATGAAGAACACGAAGAACAAGAAATCTCTAACAAGCTTATACCAGATATTTATCGCAATTTTGTTTCGAAGATCTTTTAATCCACTTTCCAATCAAAGTGAAGACAATTTGTGTTCAAATCAAGACCATATTGACGCAATACTTGAATTGAAGACTTTTCCAAGGAGATTGAATCAGAGGATTATTCTATTATATTAGAATCTAAATACAAAGAATTGTACCTACAAATTCATCAATACAAATTTACATTTGTGAAACATTGCCGATTGTTTGATTTTAAAACTTGAGATTTTATGTTTACGGACACAAAGAAAAGTCTTTGATGGAGGCATGTTTGAGGTTGCCTAGCAACAGAGATAGATCTAGATTAAGTCATGGAGTTGCTGTGGAGACCATAGTATGGTGGCTTGCAAGAAGAAGCTTGGAATAGGAACAAAGGTTTTTCTAGAGGCCAAGATCGTTGGCTCTGATACCATGTTAAATAAATTAGAGAAGATAAAAAATAGATGCAGAATCAGAAGCATAAAAAAAGGGACACAAGAAAACACAATGAATCATGTAGTTCGGTCTTGACGACCTACGTTCAAGAAAGAAACCCTTAAGGGCTACATCTTTGATATATGCGTGAAGTACAAATCCTATGTTACAATGAAACCAATATGAGGTATTTATAATAGGCTTAACCTTAGACTAACCACACATTAACTATGATTAATTAACTAATACAAAAATATGTCTTGACTTGTACACCAAATATGACTGGGCTTGGACCTATTGAATATGTGGGCTAATATATCTCTAGCAGCTCAGAAGACTTTCGGTCAACTAATGCCCTAGTACGGAAATTTCGGGATTTGCTTCTAGATTAGTTTGTGTAGCCACTTCTAGCCTAAACCCTACAAATATAAAACCCCAATATCAAACCTAAGTCGGTGAGAAGGAAGGTGGATAAAAAGTACAAAAAACAAACCATTTGAGAATGTTCTTTGCTTTCCAACCTTCTCTCTTTGATCATCTTTAAGAGGTTGAGAGTTTCAAGATCATTGAGTTTGTTGGACGTGTTGTTGAAACCACAAAGGAAACACCAAAATCTTCAAGTGACCTTGAAGTAGCCAAGAGATTAGTTTGGCGGTTAGCAATCGACTTGCGGCACCAAATCACTATGAAGACCAAAGGTTGGTTCAATGGTTATAGCAGGAGCAAAGAACTTAGAGGGATTTGGTGATGACCATTTGAATTTTTACTCTGTGAACATATGCTGGTCTTTGTGTATGCGTAGTTACGATTTATTTTTTTGTTCTTTTATAGTAATGATAGCATTAGTGAACTTTTGATTATGTAAAATTAAAAATTGATATATTATTTAACTTTTAAAATAAAAAGAAAATAATAATAATAATAATAATAATAATAATAATAATAATAATAATAATTATTATTATTATTATTATTTATGAAAGACTACTTGTTTTTTACCTTGACTCAAACCTGAATGAGACCCGAACTGACCCGTTTACCAGGTCTAAGAATACATTACACACGCGCGCACACACACACAAGATAGAGTTTCAACTTATGACTTCAACTCTATGATGCTTGCTCTTTATTAGCAAACCAAGATACCAATCAAATTTTGGTGTAGCCGTAGGTAGAGTTCGAACCCCAGATTTGTTATTCAATGACGGAAAACTTTACTAGTTGAACTAACTGGAACTTGCGTACCTAATATATTTATCTTGAGTTTGGTTTAGAGTAATTTTTATAGTACTATATATATATATAGTTAAAGAACAAAACATACCAGAGCATCTCCAGGAATAAAGCAAACTAGTTCCGTTAGTAGCAAACTAAAAAAAAAACTTGTAATTTCTTTCTTTGAAGATCCAAATGCATATAAAAAAATTGTGAAAAACTCAGTAGGGACATTTATATATAAACAATTCATGGATCAATTATTTTCTTTCTATTGTGATCCAATATTTATTAGGCAATTCATGGTTTACAAATGTGTGAGGACGAGTGATTCTACTTTACTATTTTACCACGTAAGAAATAAAGAATAGAATAATATTTTTATAAAATGATATCACTAATAACTATTTTAGAACCTAATGTGTGAAAAAAAAATTAAGAATAGATAGAAATTGTCATGAACGTTGTAACTCAATGGCAGCTTAGTTTCTATTACGATCCTTTACTTGTTGTAACAATTGATATATATAAATATATATATATATATATATATTAATATTAAAGGGTATGTGCAAACCTTAAATTTCGCAAGCCCCACCAGGCAGAGTAAATTAATTTTTTTGGAAAATCCATGGACTCTAAGATCCCAGACTTACGGGCTTCGAGAAATATTCCAAAATTAAAGGTACTTGTATTTGTTGAATCAATAGAGCAGAAATCATGTAAAGCAGAGAGATTTCCAAAACGGTGGTCACAGTTAAAAGAACCTTGGACGCATCCACCTTGATGTAAACACGCTTTACGCCAACAAGATGTCAGTCGTTGAGTCGAGAAAAAATACCAAAAGGCCCCAAATACCTATTACAACAATATCAATAAGAGAGAAAAAGAATTGTATAAATATGAAGCTTCCACTTATTTTCTATAAAATATTTTTTATTTTTGAATTTAAAAAGAAGTAATATAAATAAGTCATCCTCAATATGCCAATGTAAAAAAGAAAAAGAAATTACTATGTAAGCAAACTTTAAAACTTACATGACCAGCCAGGAGGTATAGAAAGAAATTGAATGAAGCTCTGATATTTATGGGAATAACCGATCCTTCCAGTTCCTTCAAGGATAGGTAGATTTGAAGAACTCTTGGCACATATTGGATAAGAAGAACAACGTTCAAGATTGTTACAGTATATGTATATTTCGCGTGTCTCATTTCTGAAAGTATGTTTGACATTAACACCTGAATGGATTACAAGAACTTTCGTGTTTAGAGTCAATGGATAAAATCTAATAATGTGTAGGACATCATTAATTTAAATAAATTAATGACTATGAATGCATTAGAATTTGTTTCAAAATTATATTTTTATGTATTACTAATATATTTGAAGTTTTGTTGTTGGAAAATACTTTTGTTGTCAAATAAGTAACTTAACGTTCCTTATCCAAGAAGAAAGATTCTTTGTCCATTGAAAGTTAGGTTTTTGTCTGTTTGTTTGTTTTTGTTTTTACATGATAGAATTTCATCTTATGGTATCAGTTTCAAGATAATTGATTTTTATTATTAGGCCAAGACATCAACCGATTTTTGGTATAGGCAAGGTTCGAAACTCAAATATTTTATTCGACAACAAACAACTTTACTGGTTGAACTAACTCAAATCTACAAAAATCAAATGTTAGAGCGTTATTCTATAGGCATACTATTAAGAAATAGAAGTTAGAAACATTGGCACAGTATGTCGAACATATTTAAAGTAGTGGTGGTGAAGCCAAAAATTAGCTCACGCGCGGTCCAAAGTAGAATTTTTGATGATTAAGTGTTTTTTTAATATATTCTATTCTTACTATGTATAGTAGAATAACATATATATAGTGCTATATACACAATTCAAAATATAAAATAAGTATTTTAGAATTCAACGTGTTCCACATTGTTTTCATTGGGTTAACCCTTTAACTTTTAATTAAGATAATGGTTAGGGTAAATATATATTCATTATAATTTGTGAATACCCAATTAATTTAAGTAATTAGTATACACAACTCATCATTAATTAGATTGTGACTTTATTCAAATGAATATTAGAAACCTCAAACTTTCATTTAAATGTATATAATTTAACAAATACTTTATATGAATAAATTATACTTTAATCTTGATTTTGGTCCGTCCAATTTAAAAATTTTGGATTTAGTCTCTAAAATTTCAAAAGGAAAACATTTTCCTACCTAAAGAAGTTCAACTTTGGCTCCCTACATATGAGGTTGGTTCAATTTATTCCCTATATATATATGAGGTTGATTCGACTTGGTTCCTAAAACACGGGGTGCCTTAGCATACTGTTAATCGTGTAGAGAAAATGAAGAGACCAAATTGTGCCCTTTTAAAAAATTTAAGGACCAAATTTGAAAATTTTTAAATTTGAGTGACTAAGATCGAACCTAACAAATTTTAGTGACCAAAAGTATAATTTACCTAATTTTTATTTATATTAAATTTGATTTTTTATTATTATTATGCAAGATAGAAATTCTACTATAGCATAATCTAAGTGTATATGTGTGTAAAGCTTCCTTCTGGAGACTTGAACCCCGGCCTTTACCCACCACACCCCACAAGCACTTATACTTGTGGAATGACCATCGCACCAAGATTGCGTAGTGGTAAACTCCAAATTTCTTAATTAATAAGACTTTATTAATTGAACTAACTAAAACTTGCCACACGAATGTGATTTAAAAGTTTGTTTATTCCAACAACATGAGAGTACCATTGAGTATATTGGGCTTTAGGTTGTCAAGTGTTACTTTGTAGCTTCATATTTAAGAGTTTGTTTTGAGTATATAAGGTTTAGTTTAGTTTGCGTCTTTAAGAGAGTGCATTTATAGTTGTGAGAGTTAATTTGTAAGTTTAATTTATGAGTATTGATAAAAAAATTAGTTATGTATATTATTGATAATAATTTTTTGTTTTATGAGAAGCTATTGATAATAAAACTTAAATTGTTAATGCATGTAGATGAAACATGAAATTGGTTGAATTATGTTAGATTTTGTGCAATTGATTTCCATGTGAATGTGCTCAGAGTACATCTGACCTGGTGCTCTAAAGTAATAAAAAGATTTTATTAACGAATGCAAAATGTCAGCTGAAAAAGTTAATTTTTGTATTACCTGTGGAATGGGAAGAATAACTAGAATGTCAAACATGAATCGCATCCACAAGTACCAATGACCTTTGTTTTCTTTTTTCTTCTCCTTATAAAAGTTCACAACAAAATGCACCAGGTAAATGAAATCTAGGACCGATCGCCAGAAAATAGCATTGATCCACATTTTTTTGTCTTCACTAATGCACTTCTTGTCTTCATGGATCACAGGAACAAAAAAGAACAAGGGATCCAATGATAATGCGATCGCGCGCGATGATACAAGTAAGATTTTATACCATCTTCTAACACACTCCTTATGGTAGACTTTGCTGAACCATGATAGTAGTGCAAGTAGAAAACTACAAATACACCTGTCAAGTTATATGTTTTTAGTAAAAATATAAGGAGACCATTATTTAAATTTATATATGTTCTAAAAAAATTATATTTAATTTTTTTTTTCCAAAAAAATATAAAAGGAATGAGGAATTTTTGAAAATTCAAGTGGGGTTGTGGCTATTCTAGCCCCCTCTCCCTCTGCGTTTGTCCATAAGATACTCTAGAAACCTCAAGGACCGATAATTGAACTTAAAACGTCTATGTTTACATCACGTCCCAGACCAATGAGTGCGCCATTCGTGTACCCCATTAGAAATAAGAATGTATTACAATTGGAGGAAAATTTTAATTGTTGTTGCACAAATTTCATAATACCTGGTTAGATAAAAATGAAGTTTTAAAAATTTTAAAAATTCTAAATTTTAATTTACACCCTTTAAGTATAGCTAGGTTCATTGATCCTAAAATTTTATTTTTGTAAATTTCATTGTACATCATTGTCGATGTTGTCTTTTCGTCAACTAACGTTTAAATTTTTCCATTAAAGCCACTAAACAACATAATTTTAATTTTTCTAATTTCTAATCATTACAAAATTAGACCAAAATTTCAACAAATTAAGAAGTGAATTATACCAAATTACCCATTTTCTTTGAAATTTAGTTATATTACCAATCTCATCATCCTAAAACCATCAAATCCCCCAGCAAGGACTCATACTAAGGACAAAACTTGGTTACAAACTTGGTTGTAGCTAATGACAACATTTCCTGCTGAAAAAAAAATTAACATGACTGTGTATTTTGAAAATTTAATGGTCTGTTTGGATTGAGGAAGGGGGAGTAGAGTAAAGTTGGCCTAAAATTAGTCTATTTGCAGCCAACTCTACTCTACTTCCCTCCACTCCCCCTCCCTCCTCCCTTAATCGAAACAAGCCCTAACTGTTAGATTGCATGTTAATTATGTTCCTAACACACATGTCAAATTTCATATCAATCGAATGTTATTTACTTTTCAATCCATAAACTTATTTTTTATGCATAATTTTATAATAAAAAAGACGTGAAGTTTAAACATTTAATTGTTGACTAGTTCTTTGATCTTCTAGAAATTTTGCAAGGATGAAAGATATAAGAAGGAAATATAATCTAATGGTGAATTTGTCAAAAATCACATACAATAAAAAGATATTGAGTAAAATTATAACCATTTGCTACAACCAAGTTTGTAGTCAATCCTCTAGGGTGGAATCATTGGCTGATGCTAAAGTGGAGATTTTGATTAAGGAAGACACAAGGCAGTGGGATCTTGGTCTGATCGAAGGAATGTTCACCCCTGAAGAAGCTGAGTTGATTACATCAATTTCGCTCTCTAGGTGCGAGGCAGAAGACACCCTATTTTGGCCTTTCACTAGCAACGGGCTTTACACAAGTAAATCTGGGTACAAATTCTTGAAGGCTGAAACTCAGACCGAGCGGGATGATGAGCAGATGGTGCAAGAGAAGATTTTGTGGTGGACACTATGGTCTCTCCAAGTACCGAATAAAATCAAGAACTTAGTGTGGAGGGCATGCAGGAATTCGTTGCCAACTAAGGATAATTTGGTGAGGCGAACCATCATCGATATTCCAACGTGTGACCGCTGCAAACAGGTGCCCGAATCAGCTCTTCATGCTCTTTGGACTTGCAGCGAACTGGACGTGGTATGGGAAGATGAACCATTTCGACATTGCCGGAGAAGACACACCTTTGTGGACTTTAAAGAGTTGCTTTCTTGGCTCATTACAAATGATCACAGTCTGGAGATGTTCTCAACTTCGGTGTGGTTAGTTTGGACTTAAAGGAACCAGGTACGTATGAGCCAACCAAGCATAAGTGTCCATCAGATTCCGTCATCGGCAAGGGAGCGTGTGGCTGAGTTCAAAACGTCCTAACCTGCGCCTCCTTTCACTCGGCTTGATCTCACTTCACTGCGGGCTAAGTGGCGTCCTCCAATGCCAGAAATGGTGAAAATAAATTGTGACGGAGCTATATTCAAGGAGCAGAAAAAATCAGGCATCGGTGTCGTGATCCGGAACAACAACGGCTTGGTCATGGCTTCAATGTCTAAACTTCTACCTCAGCAGTACACGCCCCTGGAGATTGAAGCTCTGGCAGCCTCAATAGCCCTTGAGTTCGCAGCTAAATTGGGCTTTAGTCGGGCAGTACTGGAAACAGATGCTTTGGTGTTATCCAACGCGTTGAGAGATGAAAGCCCGTACCTGTCACCCTTTGGTTTATTACTTGATGATATTAGGTGTAATGCTAGCTTGTTTAATAAATTACTTTACTCTCATGTAAAGAGAGAAGGTAATAAGGTAGCACATAATTTAGCAAGACATTCTATTAGTATTTTTGATTTTTCGGTGTGGATGGAGTCTGTTCCACCACCCTTTGTTTCTCTTGTATTAGCTGATACAGCTGGAATTTCTTAATACAGTTGACCGTATTCCTTCTCAAAAAAAAAAGTTTGTAGTCAAATTTTCTACTTGCACTAATGATTCAAAATGCTGAAATCAAAGTTTTAAAAATACAAACTTGATAAAGTGAAGAACGCTCCAATTTAGAAGAAAGAGAGTCGCACCCGTGCCAAGTTTGATCAAATTCACATCTTTTATTCACGGTCTCTCTGTGTTTGATGCATATGCTTGTTTTTAGTTAAATTTTCCCACGTATTTTTTAATTTTTAGTGCAATCCCATGAAACACAAAGCGCTCCAAATTCCAACGCCATTTACAATTCCATTACAACCTCGTCACAACATTAGAACACTAGCATCATGTATATTAAATGCTAAAACTAAATACTAAAAAAAACCACCTGCATGAGATGTGCTAAATGCCAAAAAAATGTTGGCACATGCTACGGTGCAATTCAAATACTAGCACCGTAGGGATAGAAATGGTAAAAAAAATATATTATTTTTTTATTCAAACTTTCTCTCCCTTCATGATTGTTGGAATTGCTTAATAGTTATTTTAACTTTCTTTCTCATATATGCCTTCAATGCAGTTAGGAACAACAAAAAAGAAAGAATAAAAAAAAAATTTAACTAAAATGGTAAAAAAGAAATAGAATATATGATATAGGGCGTATTGTAAAGTTGTGTTATTATAGATAAATTAACTTTTTAATGTATCAAAATAGCATATGTTTAGAACGCCTAATGCTAATGCTAACCACTTCATCAAAGTATTAGTAGGTTGAAGAAAATTCAAATAGGAGTTTTATATATTTACATTATACTTGCAATATAAATTTTATATTGTAAACAAATAAAAAGTGACAAATATTATACATATTTGCAAAAAATGGTATATATATATATTTATATATATATATATATATATATATAGGGAATGAGCTATGTTCTGACCAATGGGGTCCCTTGGAATTCTTTAAAAAATTTATATATAAATATATAAAACTTTTTAAAAAATAAAATAATCACTTGACTATCAAACTCATAGTGATGATTGGCATGTCACTTCAATTATTTGAATACGAGGCTCAAAGTTAAAATTTTAGTATTGTGGGATTTGAGCATTATTGTATTATTTTATTCAACCTAAAATTTTTTTTGGATTTAAAAAAAAATCTTTTTGCTTTGATATTTTGAAAATATTTTATTTGGCAACACTAATCAGTTTTTTTGTGTGTGTGGGTAAATTACCATTTTGCTCCCTAATTATATACTATGTGTCAATTAGTTTTATAGTGAGTCGGGTTGGATTCAGGTCATATGATTCACAAATCCGCTTAACTCGACCCTCTCTACCTATATTTAATATATATATATATATATATATATATGTAGGGTCACAAATTGTAGCCTTAAGCCCAAAACATGTAGGACTTGGGCCCAATAAACTCAATACAATAAATTTGTAGAGAGTGGATTAAAGAATTAGGTATAAATGGCATGGACAGTGTTTAACATGTTCTATAAAACAAATCAAAAAGTTAAAAGAGAAAGGAAAAACATATTGGGATAACTTTGGATAAATATGTTCTTGGTTCAATCCGAGGAGACTTCGTATCATATAATTCACATTCTTTTTCTAAAAGCCAGTCTCTTTCTCATGGAGGGTCTGTTACATTATATAGTCCCCCTCTAGTCATCCTAACCTTACACTTGTCACTCATTTAAGACGTTACTTGATTAATTGTCCCATCAGACATTTTCTTTGGCTTCCCTGTGAGCTGTAATAGCTTAGATAGCATTGTTCAGAGGTCTTCTCCACATAAATGCGGCCAGAAAAGTAGCTGCAGGATATTTAATGTGGTGGTAGCAGCTTTTCTTCAGATATTTTCGGATCTTTTCCTTTCCAGTAAGTTCACAAAGGCCATCTCTATCATCGGAGCTTCCAGGAAGGTCACTCCAATCGATGGGATACACACTTGAACTATACTCCTCTCATCCGAGGACGAGATCCTCCTCGGATCAAATTCCTTTTATTTCCCACGTATGAATCTTTTGAAATAGAACATCTAATAAATGCAGATCTGCTCGGCCCATGAATCTCCTCGAATTAAGCCCACAGCCCAAGATTCTGGGCCTTTGTCCCCACAATATATATATATATATATATATAAATTTTAAAAAATATTTTTATTTACTTTTTTATTCCTCTTCCTAAATAAAACTTAAATCTTCAGTTCTCCTTGTATAGTTTGTGTTGATTTGGTGTTATACTCAGAATTATTTAGTTATAACTTTGCTCTTATTTGTGGTAGTATTGTTCTAATTCTCAATTTATTATTAATAATAGTAATTCAATTAAAAAAAAAAAAAAATCTGTCCAGCTCAATCCATGTGGTTTGGGTTGAGTTGGACCTCTGTAATGAATTAGATTTTTTTAACCCATCATGATGGATTAGGTTAAAAAAACATTTTAACCCGATTCGTGCACACCTACCAGTGGAAAACAGAATAGGACAAACATACAAAATCTTCTTGGAAAATGTTTGAGCTGATAGCCTAATATCCAATTTATTTATTAAAAAAAACAACAACAATTTATAACTAAATTTGTTAGACTACTGGCCAAAAAAAAAAAAAAAAAAAAAAGAGAAAAAAAAGAAAAAAGAAGTTATTTTTAGCACGTAAATAGAGAAAAAGAAACTACCTTGCACCATTCCTTTGCGTTTCTCTCTGATTACCCATACCTAAAGCTTGTCGATGATTTAACCTCCAAAACAAAGAACCAGCCTCTGAACTATGCTTACACAACCCAACGAGCTTTACAAAAAAAGTTTGAATTTTGATACCTGGAGAAATGGAAAATAGATTAGACAATACTAACAAAATTTTCATTTATTTCAAAGTGCAGCAATACTAAAGAACAACAAGGCTTTGTTTTTTTGATAGGGGGAAAAAAAATAAGGCTATTGACCTAATTGTTCAAAAATATAATAAAAGTAAACAACAAGTATTTCTAAATATGCATCCCCCTTCTAACAAATCTTTCATTTATTTCAAAGTGCAACAATACTAATGAAAAACAAGGCTATTGACAAGTAGTTCTAATTTTTTTTTTTTTGGAGTTATAAATAGCAGTGGCGACGCCACGTTAAACTCAGGGTGTTCCCAGGAACACCCTGAACTGAAAAAAAAAAAATTATATATAATAATTAATTTTTTTTTATTTGTTTACCCTTAAAAAAATAAATTAGGAACATCCTCAAGCCTCAAGCAAGGAACACCCTCAAATAAAAAAATATATATATTTGTTCTACTTTCAAGCCAAAAAAAAAAAAAAAAAAAAAAAAAAAAGCCCAAAAAATATTTTGAACTAAAATCTGGAAAAAAAAAAAGAAAAGAAAAAATGTATCAAAGCAAGCTCACAAAAAAGCCCAACAATATTATTGGCACTTTAAAAGGCCATAAAAAGAATTTATGGATCTAATCTATAAAAGAAAATTTAGCAAGCCCAAAAAATTTAGCACAACAACATAAATCACAAAATAGTAAAGCTAAAGAAAATTTAACCCAATCAACCAAATTTTATCAAAAACAAATAGCCCGGCCTTTCAAAAATTTAAAACAAAACTAATCTGTCATTCCATCAAAGATTAAAAAAGAAAAAAAAAAACACAAACAAACAAATAAAACCCTAAAAGCCTAACCAAGAGACTCAGCAGCTGATGGTTGAACCGTTGAAGTAAAGCAGTGAAGGGAGAGGCAGCAGCAGCATGGTAGCAGCAGAGCCACCAGCCTCGCCCCTAGCCCAAACTCACCAGATCTGGTATATCTCTCTCTCTCTCTCTCTCATAAGCAAGACAAAAAAAAGAAAAAAAAAAAAAACTCTCAAACTGTCTGATACAAAAGACAGAGAGATAGAGAGAGTTCTTTCTCAGTTTCTCTATTTAAGAGACTTATTAAACAATGACTTAAAAAAATAGTAGAAGTGTCTAGATACTCTAGTGGTGGATTGATATCCTCCCACCGTCCCACGTGTTGTGCTTTATGACTATGAGTTGAATTTTGTCTTCTTTTTTTTTTTTTTTTGTCTTTTTGTGCTTATATGAATGGCAGTTTTTTTAATGGTAAATAGTTATGTTTGTCTGTTAGTGTTTTTTTTTTTAAGTAAAAATTGAGTTTGTCTGAAACTTTGAAATTTATTGGAAGTTGAGATATAATAAAGTTAGTGAATTGTAGTGTTGTGCGTACACAGTGCAATAATGATTTTTTTTTTCTATGTGCATTTATTTTTCTGTTCAATCCTTGTTAACAGTTTATTAATAATTTATTTAGGAACAACTTATTCAGTTAAAATTGAAAATTTTTTACTAGGGGCATGAGGCTTGTCTATTGAGTGGGGTGGGGTGGATGGGCACATGGGGCCAGTGGGATATTTGAATTAGAGGAAGTAAATGCACATGGGATGTGTACTAGTGCAACTAATAAACAATAATTTAATTAACCAATAATTAATTAAAGGAATCAACTAATAAATAATAATTAATAATTTAATTAACCAATATATTATAAAAGACAAATAAATTAAATTATGTTAGGTTAAACAACAATTAATAATTTTATAATTAATGAAACAAAAATATAATAAATTATTAGATTGTGTAATTTATGCTTCTTAAGGAACACCCTGAGAAAAATTCCTGGAGTCGCCACTGATAAATAGCATCACTAAATATATATCCCCGTAGTGGGCGGTTGAAAATATGGTGAAGTTGGCTTGGTTGAGACTGCGTGGTCTATCGGTCTGGTATTGACCTTAGCATACCCCCTCGTTCTATCTTGGATCAATGGAACGAATACTTATTCAAGAAAAAATAAAATGTAACCCCTTAGTGAGAAAGAGAATGTGTAATTGAACCTGATAACAGACTCAAGTAGCATGCATTTTACAAGGCGGAACAAGAGGGAAGGGAATCTGGACAAAACAAAGTTGCAGAAATTGGCTTTCTTATAGAATTTTAAGAGCATGCGGAGGTGCAGAAGCAGATGCAAGTAATAAATAAGAGTAACTCCTGTCATCATGATCTTAATAGGTGAGTAATATGAACCATTCACATTGGTCAATCCCTCAAGTCTTCCTGTTTTGTCTTTTTCACCAACCAATAAAATTCTATTTTTAATGAAAGGGATGGAGCTAGGGTTTTGATGGAGGGGGCCAACGTATAAATTTTCCATTATCGGTATTTATTTAATATTAACAAAATATTAAATAAATACAGAATATTGCCAAGTGAGTCCAACTCGAGTAGAATGAAGGTCCAGTCTCTCATCAGTTCTGGCCCAATATGTTGATAAGAGTCCAAGTATTAAAACTGAAGAAGTTGACCGCCCGTGGAGCCCGAAGAGCGAACACTCCTCAGAAGGCTTTAGATAAAACACCTGGACCAAAAGACAAAATACCAATGAAGGAGGTAGAGACGTATAAGTAAAAAAGAAGGAAAATATCCACGTAAAGTACTCATCACCTCTGCATTCAATGCACTGACAAACTCAGCTGGCCGCATTAATGGCAGAATGACCCCTAAACAATACCCCCACAGCTTGCAGCACATTCTACCACTAGCAAAACCCTGATGGGACAAATATCCAAATGAAGATTAGTGACTGTACAAGTGGAGGGCTGTGATGCACTTCAAACAGCTATATAAGGAAAAATGAGTCTTCCAAAAAAGGGGGACAAAGAATTAGAGAAAAGCATACATTACGTAATCATAAGCTTTGTAACCGAGACTTGAACATTATATAAACTAGTAATCCTCGAACTAACCCGAGGAAGAATTAATACTAAAATCTTCTTCTTTTTCAATGGTAATCTGTTGTATTCCTATCGACTTAAACGAAACCAATAAGGCTTATAAATGTTGGCCTTGGAAACCAATCTTGTAAATGTTTTTTGCCCGCCTATATATATCACCTTTAGTGAGTGAGAAAGAGAATGTGTACTTATAAAAAGAAAAGAGTGGCTGAAATTGGTTTTGTTGGAAGATTTTTAAGAGCATGTGCAAGTAATAAATAAACATACCATGGTCTTTAACAGTTAGTTCTAGTGTGGGGAGTGTTAACCATTCACAATTGTAGTCTTTCTTGCTAGCTATTAATATCGTCTTCTTCACCAACCAATAAGAATTTTTTTTTTTTTTTCCACAAAAAATTATAAGGCCCTCAACGGATAAGAATCCAATTTGTTGTTACTTATTAAGTCCTTCGTAGAGTCATCTCCACTTCTCATAGGGGTGCGCCAGGAAGGAAGACTCCTCCAAGAAGACTCTGCAGTCAACTCAACCACTTACGTGTAACAAATATGAGAAATAAAAATCAGCAATCTTTTTTGTTTTCTATTTTTTGTTTTCTTGTTTTTTGTTTTATATAACTTAATAGTTAGAAAAAGTGATTTGAATCCTAACATTTCAGTCCAAAATATTAAGAAGTGTTAATTAAATTTCAAAAGCTTTAACAGCAGTCTTATGAACATATTTTTTTCACAATTTATAAAGAAGGTAAATTTGTGTTTTAAAGAATTATAACCTTTAAATGAATTAATTCTTGACATAGTTTTCAATATATATCGCAAGTCACAATATATCACATTAAAAATTATTAAAAAAATTATCACAAAAACTTATTGAATAAAAAAAAATTCAAGTTCGCAGCTTCCTAACAAAACACTTCGTAAAAAAGAAAAAAGAAAAGAAAAGTACACTTCATAATTCTTAGCAATTCAAAATATTGGCTAAATAACCTAACAGTTATATTTATGTCTAATCAATGTTGTCATAAATTAATGTATGTACGATGGGTACTAAATGAATAAGACAGCTAGCATATTTATGTCTAACTACTGTTGTCATCTTAACATAAATTAATGTATGTACGATAGTTAGTAAAGGTATTAAATGGATAAGACAGCATTGTTGTCTAGTCACCCGTAATAATTGTTGGGTGCCGCTTTTGTTCGGTATCATGTGACACAGGTCAGAAGCAGCGAACTCAGGACATTGAAGGTAATAGACAGAAGCAGCGGCTTTAATTGTTCAGCGTACTCTTCAAATATTTTTACGGTTTAAAAAAAATAAACCCTGATTTTTATTTTTTAATTACTCATTTTTTTAAATACATTTTTTAACAAATTTTTTATTTTATTTTTTATCTCATTTAAATATTATTTTTTCATTCATTCTTTGTACTCATTCTTTATCTCATTTAAATATTATTTCTTCATTCATTCTTTATTCTTTTTTTATCATCATGTATTCTTCCTATATTCATTCTTAACAATTATATTTTGGCAAAAATGCACTTTTGGTCCATACATTTTGTACCGATTCTCGATTTGGTCTCTAAATTGATTTCACTCCTAAGTCAGTCCCTGATTTCAGAAAATCGTTTTTATTTTGGTCCCTGTCGTTAATCCAGTAACAGAAAATGCATACGTGACAAACAGAACGTTCTGTTGGCATATTAGATGCTGATATGGCTAATAAAATAAAATAAAAAACCACATCAGCATGCCATCTCATCATCTAATTTAAAAAAAAATTAATTTATCAATTTGAAAAAAATTAAAAAAACATAAAAACAAAATTAAAAACATAAAAACAAAATTAAAAACATAAAAATACATAGTTTCAGGTGAATACACAAGAACTCAAGAACATGAACCCAAATCACAAGAATTCAAGAACACAAAATTCCTAGGCATTCAACATCTTTCCTAGAAAATTTCACCAAACATTGAAAAAATTCACATCTAAAAAGCCGATGCCTAAGATTTTCATCACAACATTTTCTTTCCACCCAAAACCAGAAATTTTCTTATGAAACAAACACACACAAACCCAGCCAATTCGGCTCACAATAACATCAAACCCAACCAACCTCATAAATTTTCCTTAAACAATCATCAACATTTTCCCCAGAAAATCAATATTTTCTTTCAAACCAAACACTAAAATAACTCACATTTAATAAACCGATACTTAAAATACATACAAAATCCCTATCCTCCACCGAAACCTCCAACAAATCAAACCCATAAACCCAGAAAAATCACCAAATCCACATGAAAAAAGACAAACCCAGAAATTTAAAATAAACACAGCAACAAGTGAACAGATCAGAAACCCATCGATCAAGCCACATCAAGCCACCGATCCTGCAATCCGAAACCCACATGAATAAATCTGACCACCAATCACCACCGCTGCCACCGATCAGTCCATCAAGCCACCGCAACCCACGCCAACAACAAACCCATCCAACGATCCAACCTTTCCCACCATCGGACCAACCACCACTTCACAACGACTACCACCGATCTCGGCCTATCTCTCTCTATACCTAGATCAAACCCAAATCCCAAAGAGAAAGCCGAAAGAGAGAGATCTTGATCTGAGGAAAAGCCGAAAGAGAGAGAGCGAGCTTCAGACCAGATTTTTGTAGAAAGAGAGAGGGAGAAGAAGCTTAATCTGCTTGCCGTTGGTTTGCTTGTGAGCTTTGGCGCGTGGTGGAGAAGAAGGCTGAGTGAGCTCCGGCCATGGACAGTTGAGAGTGAGAGATTCTATCCATTGAGCGTGACGAGAGTGAGAGAATTTGAGATTAGTCTTTCAGTGTAGGGATTTTTTTTAAAAGCTGATGAGGTTAAAGAAAAATAAAAACAAAATAAAAAAGAATTAAAAAGATAATTATTTTTGATTTTTTAAGAAATGATTTTAGTTTAAATTAGATTTAAGGTTTAAAAAAAAAATTTAATTTACTTCTTTTTTAAAATTTTTTGAGTTGGCTTTTTTTATTAATTTAAATGCTAATGTGGCATTTAAAAAATGCTAAATATAAATTTATTATTATTATTTTATTAGCTACATCAGCAAACAGTGCATTCTGTTTGCCATGTATACATTTCTTTTTATTGGGTTGACAGCAGGGACCAAAATAAAAATGACTTTATGAAATCAAGGACTGGCTTAAGAATGAAATCAATTTAGAGACCAAATCGAGAATCGGCCCAAAATATAGGGACCAAAAGTGCATTTTCACCTTATATTTTTCAATGAAAAGTGTTATATTCACAACATTTTTTGCAATACTTTCACAAGAATCATATCAAAATCTTATGTGAAAAGTTGTTATTAGTTCTAATTTGAACCCACTATTAAAATTATTTTTTTATTCACCAATATTAACTAATAACAATCTATTACTTAAAATTTATTGTGAAAATATTGTGGTAGCATTTCTCAATTAAGATTTTTTATTTTTTTATATTATTTTTCCTTTCTTTCAATTCATTCTCATCCATACATTTTCATTTCTTTTTTTCTTTTTCTTTTTTCTTGTTTTTCTCCTCCATACACGTGTCCAGCCTATCTCTACCCCCACCCCTTCTTTTATTTTCTTTTTCTCCCTCACATTCAAGAACATTCCAGCGAGCTCTCTTTGTTCTTCTTCCTTCTTTTTTTTTTTTTTTTTTTTTTTTTTTTGGCTTTTGTTGTTATGATTTGATTAATTTTAAAATTTTGTTTTTGAGTTTGTATTCTGATAATCCGATTATGCTTGAGTATAGAGATGTTTGAGATAAAGATTGTTGTGTTTGTAGCTGTGAGAGGAGAGAGAAAGAATTGTTTTTTTTTATTGAGATGTATGAATTTTTTAAGCAGAAAAATTGATTTAGAGTTGCTACGGTGTTCTCTAGGTTAAGAGAACTACTGTAGCAACTTCAAAAGAAATTTGGAAAAGTTTCGTGTTTAGAGATGCTGTTAGAGCGTGAACAGTGAGCTTTTTTCTCCAAAAAGTAGAGATAGAGCATCTATTAGAGATGCTCTAAAAGTTTTAGTATTAATAGCAAAATTGCTACAGTATAATAGTTGGTTTTTTTTTATTATTTTGATGTTGTGTAATGTTAAAATAGAAGATTTGATGTATAGTGTATTGTAAAAAGATGTGTTAAAATTGATAAAGTAAAATGACATTTAGCATAGCACACCTGATGCTAGTGCTCTAATAATGGAACATACAATGAGAAAAGTAGATTGAACGATAGTTAGGAATGACACCACCAATGTAGTGTGTTTTTTGTGACGTGGGATGTTAAATCAATTTAACATCACCATTGTTGACTTAACTAAAGTTACACCCTTTTAAAATAGTAGATTCTCACTAAAGATCAGCAAAATACTAATTTCCATATCAGTAAGGAGGAGTTATTGGTGGAGATTATATTATGGAATAGCGGTGAATTCAAGATTTGACTTCAAGAAGATAAAATTTATAACTAACATGCATATATTATTATAGGAAAAACTTAGGTACATACTTAGGTATTGTTATTTAGGTTCCCTTCTTAAAATTCAATCATATGACTACTTAACTGATGAACCAATAAATTCCCATCATCCAGGGAAGCCTTTGGATGACCAATGCGCCATAAATGCACATTTAATGTGTGAAGCATTACTAATGGAAGGACGCGTAAGCATGACTGTTGGACGGATATTTAAAGCACATCACTAAACCACCAGAGGTATTACCGAAGCCATTAAGGTCTCCATTGAAGACCTCCAATGGCTAGAAAAGCAAAGAATTATATAAACCACCTCAAAACCTAAGCAAAGGTACAGATATAAATAATTACACACTTTTACATATTTTTTTCTCTTTAAATAGTTATCTGACTTTATCATCAGAGGTTCATTGGCTGGCAGCATACTGATGACCTTTAGAGAGAAACACCATAGTTATTCTTTTGCAGAAAATCAAGATCATTCTTGCTAAACTACATCTAGACGAACCTATCAACGAACGAATTTGGCTTTATCATTAACTAAAAATACTTCCATCCTATGAGAAAAAAGCTACATGGCTAAATTTTAAGAGAGAAACCTAAGAAAAGCACTTAAAATACTGTATATAAATTTTTTCCTATCATTATACACCCATGTACAGGTTTTTACACAATGTCTAAAAGCACAACACTATACAAAGATAGCACATTCATTATATTGTATTTATTTGCTATGTTACCACTACTATAAATAGTTTTTATAATAAATATGTTAAATTTTCATCCTAAGATTCAATTAATATCAATAAGTAAAAAAGAAGAAGATTTAGGCTAACGTGTGGCCATCCTTTAAATAAAAGAACTTTTTAATAAAAAAATATTTTTAAAAAATCTATTTTTTATACAACTAAAGTATATCCTAGAATTTAATAGCTCAATTAATTGGCACCTCCTCCTAATTTTTCTAAATGAGATTATCATATTATTTTTTTTAAAAAAGTAATACTTTCAGTATAAGTAAAATAAGAATCTCTTAATCATTAGAAAATTAAAAGAAAATTGAGAACTCGATATTAGTAATGTCGAGTTTTATACATATTTTGCCATTTAAATTTTTTTTGAAAATTTAAGTGAAACTTGACATTGCTAATATCGAGTTTTACTTAAAAATATATATAGAACTCGATTTTGAGTGAAATTTTCAACCAATTGCAAATTTCCGCACTATATTACCAAGTCCATGTGGTATGTTCAAAATGGCCAATTACAAAGTGTCTGTCCTACACAATGGGCCTCACTATCATTGTTCAAAGACAAATGGAGATTTGCCAAGTGTCCTTGAATAAAAGTTGATAAGAATATTTGAGAGTCAATCGCATGTCGATTCATATTGATAGTGACATAAGCAGTTTAATTAAATACTACCAAGTATTATTTTAAATCAAGACACTTTGAGTAATCAAATTATGTCATGTGTTCTTTAGAGAACAAGAGATAAAATCTCTCAATTTAAATTATGACTTATTTTATCAAATGAGAGCCAATCATGTGTCATTAAACTCCTCAATAATCCAATAAATAGAAAGTTCTCTTCAGTCTCGTAGGAGAATATTCAAAAGTTTCGAAACTCTATTGGAATCAAGGTCCAAAGCCTCCAAAAACTTGAATGGTCCAAGCTCAGTCAGATTCAAGCCTCAAAAATTTCTTTTAAAAAACACAACTGAATAGTTTAGACAAAGCCAGACAACAGCATGCACAAAGTCCCAAATTTTTAAGGTCCTAAACAATAAATAATCAATGCGACAAATACATTGTCATTTATATATTTATAAAAAATATATGTATAAAAAGCCCCAAAACAGAGTAGTTTGATTATTATTTTTATTTAAAATTTATATTCTAGTAACACTTAAGGATTTGTTACACATAAGGGTTTTTTCTTTGGCAGGGGCTGCAAGCCACAATAATGGATTAGCTACACACACATATATATATATATATAAATATATATATATATTATTTTTAAAATTTTAAATTATAGGGGATGGCCCCCTTGGTCTCTTAAGAAACTTAATTTTGTATTCTTTGCCCACTAGGCTTAGATGTTAAAGCCTTATACTACTATTTAGAAATATGAATTGAGACTTGCGCGCACGTTTAAAGATATCTTGTTGTAGTTTTTGGGTTGAAAGATATACATGTATGACTTAAAATTTTGTTTGTTATGATAGTATGAGAATATCATTCTGTATATGCGGGATTGGGATCCTCTTCATTCGACTCGAGTATCAAGTTTGTATGTTCATATTTGAAAATTGAAAGTTTGTTTTGAGAGTAACAACATTAAGTTAGCTTTCCTTTTTAAGAGATTGTGAGCACATTTATATTTGTGAGAGTTCATAAGTGCGATTTTTTATGACTTATGAGAGTTTAATGAATAATTGTAATATATATAAATCTGTGTGTTAATTTCCAATTTGTTTTATTGTTCTTTTGTTAGTCCCAAGTTATTAAAAAAAAAAAAAAAATGTAAGCAACGTTTCCCAAACAAAACAAGTGAACAACAATTAGCAGAGGTCTCCCTTACCTGCGGGATGGGAAGAATAGTTATAGGGTCTGTTTGGATACTGCTTATTTTGCTGAAACTGAAAACTTATTGCTGAAAGTATTGTAGATAAAAATAAAAGTTAGTAGAAATAGTACAGCGGGACCCATGAATAGTACTTAAAAGTGCAGTGGGGCTCATGAATAGTAACAAAAATAAGCTGAATAGTAAAATAATTTTAATTTTTCATTGGTATCCAAACACACACATAATGTCGAATAAGAACCACGGCCATAAATATTTCTGAGCTATTTTCCAAGCATCTGTATTCAACTCAGATTTTCCACTTTTTAGAAGCTTCTTGCCTATAAAACCAGTGCGAAATTGCAATATGATATGCATTAGGTAAATGATATCGAAGAAGGATCGCAAAACGATAGTTGTGATCCACAACTTCTTGTCTAACCGAATGCACTTCTTTTCTTCATTGATCATAGGAAGATAAAAGAACAGAGGATCCAATGATACTGCAATCACGCATGACAATTCAAATCCTACATTCCACCTTTTGAGGAACGCCTTCCTTGGATCAAGAATTGTCTTTTGTAAAGTTGTGATTTCCAACTAACTTGTGTTGGTTTTAATTCCGTACCAAATTTGATTGTAATTTCTTTAATCATTTTCCCAGTATATATGTGGGTTTATTTGTAAGGGATGAGTGTGAGAGATCGGTGAAGAATCAAGGTTCAAAAGATGAATTAGTGAAATTCGCGACTAGCTCGCGAGAAGCAACCTGCGAAAAGGCCACGTATGAAACACATGACTGGAAGCTAAAGAGTCACGCCGGGCTGTCAAGTTCGCGAGTGTTTTGCGAGAAGGGCCATCCCGTGAAGTACCCACGAAACTTTCTGTTTGGCAAAAGCTAAGTTGCTTTACCAAATTCTTTACCCACACTATAAATACCCTCATTACCCACAAATTGTAAAGAGTGCTTTTTAGAGAGAAAACCCTAGCAAATATACTTGAGAGTTAGAGATTGTTATACCCACAATCATCTACACACTTCCTTGTGGTTTTCCTCAACTCCTACCTCTCCATCTCTAGATCCTTGCGAGGTTGTTAGCCCAAACACTTACCACACCCATTCTGAGTGTTAAATGAGATTTTGGTACTGTTGGGAAGCATTGGAATGAGCAATTCGTTGGCGGATGCAATCGGGCTAAATTGCGGGATCCGTAAAGCTAGAGAAGACAAGACTTCGAGAATTCCGTTAGTAGCAGGAGCTTGGAGAGCTCAAGTACATAGGGTAGACTAGATTTGGAGGGTCTTTTGTTATTCGTGTATTCCAACTTTATTCTCTAGTAGATCGATTTCGACTTAGAGGGTTGCGGAGAGGTTTTTCGTCGAGTTCTTCGGTTTTCTCTTCGATAACATGTCTCGGTGTTATCTTACATTTGCATTTCTCTTCCCTGCTCTTTAAGCTTTCATTTTATTGTTGATGATGGATGAATATGGCTTAGGGTAGTGTTAACAATTCATTGCGTACATTTACTCTTGTTCCGCACTTTGTTTAAGTTAGAGTAATTTTTTGCTACCTTCAGTGGAATTTTATAAAGTGGCAAGTGCTACCAACACTCACCGGGAGTGGGAGAGAATTAAAGAAAAAATTTGTTCTACCTTAAACGTTCTCTCTTTTAAACGTATACACAAACCCAGATGATAGGAATTGAAAGAGAAAATTAGATAGAGAACCAGAAATATGAGGGCATGACGTCTTTTTCTTCCTTTCTTTTTCTATATGTGATGTTGGCAATTGTCAAATCATCAAAATTAGCAAAAATGCTGCATAAGGCAAACCATGAGAGAGGTAATTGTCTTATAAAACTGAAAGCTCGAATATGTGTGAATACATAAGAGCTTGTTTAGACCCCCAATTAAAAGTTATGGCTCGATTGCTTTCACTCTAACTTAAACTAAGTGCGGAATGAGAGTAAATGCGTGCGAACAAACGATAAAACTACTATAAGCCATATTCATCAAATATCAACAATAAAATGAGAGCTAAAAGAGTAGGGAAGAAGGATGTAAATACAAGATAACACTGAGACGTATTATCGAAGAGGAAATCGAAGAACTCGGCGGAAAACCTTTCCGTCACCCTCCAAGCGGTAAATTGATCCACTAGAGAATAAGTTGGAGTACACGAATAACAAAAGACCCTCAAAGCCTAGTCTACCTCATGTACTCGAGCCCTCCAAGCTCCTGCTACCAACTGACTTGACGAAGTCTTGTCTTCTCTAGCTTTCCCCGATCACGTGATTCAGCCTGATTACATCCGCCAACGATTGGCTTCTTCTGATGCTTCTTAGCAGCACCAAAACCTCACTTTACACTCAGATTGGGTGTAGTAAATGTTTGGGCTATCAACCGCTCAAGGATTTAGATATAAAGAGGTAGGAGTAGAGAAAAACCACAAGAAATATGTAGAGGATTGTGGGTATGACAATCTCTAACTCTCAAGGGTAATTTCTAGGGTTTTTTCTCTGAAAAGCACTCCTTACAATATGTGGATAATAAGAGTATATATAGTGGGTGAAAACATGGTGGAGCAGATATGCCAAAATAGCAAAATAGAATGTTTCGCGGGAAGGCCTTACCCGCAAATTACTTGCAAAAACCAGCTGTCATGACTCTTCGCATTCCAGTCATGTGCTCTGCACGTGGCTTACTTCGCGGGATAGCTTCTCGCGAATCTTCTCACGAAATCCACTTGGTCTTCAATAATAGCTTGAGTCTTCACACTCTCTCTTACACACAACCCTTACAATAAAATCCCACATAAAATATAGGTTAAACATGATTGAACATAATTACAATCAAATTTGGCACGGAATTAAAGCCAACTCAAAATAGTTGTAAATAACAACTTTACAAAAACGAATCACAATGCGATTAGTAAGCGTCATAAAATTATCACATGGTAGTTCTATGTTTGAAAGGTATACCCTATGGGTAGTAATTGTAACTTAAAAAATAAAAATCTACCCTATATCAGGGTGCCCATGCATTGCATTTGTAACTTAAATGAATATTCCAGCATGATTACTTCCCGACATATGAAATAAGATTAGATAACCAAATCCTATACATCACATCACACGGATTACAAAAGGTGTATATAATAAAATATAACTAAATCCTTATTGAATTTAATACCGTGCATCAAACATAATTCACACGTTGTTCTTTTCCTAATTTTACCATTATTATTCAGAATCCAAACAAGTAGCAACTTCATCACTAGAAAAACAAATCTTAAAACAGCATAGACATCAAAACAAACCATTGCTTTGTAATAACAATGTCAGGTATTCCTCCTGGATTCAGAACTTTTCTTGAAGCACCAACTTAACACTTTGTGTGATTGCAGCACTAGACTGGTTCTGAAATAGAAGCTGCTTCAACAACAGCACCATCCGATTTCGGTTGAACTGCATCTTTACACTGCTTGTAAAGCTGTCCCAATTCTCTTCCTAATTTTTCAACAACATTCTTATCTGTTTCAGAATTTTCAATTGATGTTGAAGCAGGCTGCTTGTAAATCTCTGCCAATTTTGTTAGTAAGTTTCCAACATCAGGTTTTTGAACTGCATCTTTTTCAGATTTTGAAGCAATACACTGCTTGTAAAGCTGTTCCAATTCTGTTACTAATTTGTCAACATCAACATCATCCAATGCCGGATTCTTATCTTTTTCAGAATTTTCAATTGATTTTGAAGCACGCTTCTTGTAAAGCTGTCCCAATTTTCTTAGTAACTTTCCAACATTAGATATTTTAATTGATTCTGAAGCACTATCCTGCATGTAAACCTGTCCCAATTCTGTTAGTAAGTTCAATCCGGGAATCGGGATATCTTACAGCATATATTTAGGCATTAAAAATAAAAAAGGTATATTTATACAAGTATACAACATAGTTTCTTCCACACACAAATTTGCTGGTTTTTTTTTTTTTTTTAAATGCTATGGACATAAACAAAAATTCACAACATTTTTAAATTAACATAAAAAAATTAATTGGAGATTATGGTGGGCTCATATGTAAATTGGCATGTTAATTTGAGAATGTTATGAAATTTTTATAACATTTTGTTTGTGTTTTTGGTATTACTGTTATTATTATTATTATTATTATTATTATTATTATAACTCCATTACCCTAAAATTGAGAAGTATAGCTAAATAATAATTCTATTTAAAAAAATTAAAAATAAAAAGTGGGGAGAGCTTTTCGCCGGCAGGGGGGGGGGGGGGGGGGGAATCTTTGGTGAAGACCAAAAACAATAAAAGTCATGGATTTCATAGATGGTTAAGTTTGAACTTTGAAGTAAAGAGTTCATAGATGGCTCATTCAGAGGACCACTCACTCTTTCTAAGGATATACGTGTTCAATTTGACTTTATTTTTTTTAAATGCATAAAAATATTATTTAATATAACATTAAATGCATCTTAACTACTGCCCTTAAGGCATTCATTAACAAAATAAAAAAAGTTTAGCTACAAAACCAGTTGTAGCCTAAGGTTATAAACTGCTCTAATAAGCTGATATGTGTAAAAAATGGTACATGCACTGCACATGATTACTTAACTAATCTTCACCAATCTTAACCCAACTAACCCTAGTTAACTACACCACCTATTAAAAAAATAAAAAATGAAAACTAAAAAACCTATTACCTATACGTATACTCTCTCTCTCTCTCTCTCTCTATGTGACTTCTCTGTAAGCTGTAACATAGAAACCCAGCTCCAACCAGTCACCCCAGGCCTTCTTCTCCCTCCACCTCCGATCACCCCAAACCATCTTGTCTCCACCGCTGGCCTACCCAAACCCTCCTTTGTCTCCACCACCGGCCCACCCATTCTCCGCAGCTCAAAGCCACCTCTTGTACGTCGCTTCGCTGCTTCATCGATCAATACTATAAATTTCCCTTTTTCCTTGATATCCATGATTCCTTCAAGAATTGAAGAGGATTTACTAGTTGGTTTTTTATTTTTTATTTTTAAAATTTCTGTTGAGGTTTCAATCTGATTCCTCATTAGGTCTCACTTTCTTCAATTTGGTCAAGAATGATTTAAGTCTTATACCCACTATCCAGAATTATTGTATTATTGTTCATATTCTAACTTGGTCTAGAAAATTTTATCAAGCCACGAACTTGTTGTCTAAATTGATAGAAATGGCTAAGGTTGTTTCACTAGATGATGGTGATGTTTTTGAAAGTTTGGTTTTGTGCTGTGAAGATTGTAATTGGGACCTAGTTGTCTTTGATATGCTTATTGAGGCTTATGTGAAAGCCAACATGATTGAACAAGGTTTTAGGACTTTTAGGAGGTCTGTGGAGGTTGGTTTTGTCCCTAGTGTAGTTGCTTGCAATTTTTGTTTGAGTGGGTTGGTGAAGCTCAGATGTGTTGATCGGTGTTGGGAGGGATATGAAGAGGGATTGGGGGCGCCGATGGAGTTTTGGATTTTCTGGTTTTGTTTGAGAGAAACAGAGAATACGTATAGGTATAGGTATAGGTTTTTATTTAATAGGTGGTGTAGTTAACTAGGGTCAATTGAGTTAAGTTTACTTAAGTAATCATGTGCAGTGCACATGCAATTTTTTACACATGTCAGTTTATTAGAGCAGTTTGTAGCCTTAGGCTACAACTAATTTTGTAACTAAACTTTATTTTTAACAGAATCCTTAATTTATATTAGGAAATGCTAACAGATTTCTTAAGAGTATTTGTTAGTGAATTATTTTAGAAAAGTTATTATGAGAAGAGAAAAAAACAATTAATATTTTGACAGCTTTTTCTATTTCCCATAAAAATAGTATCAAAACTTTTTAAAAATGATTTATTAACGATTGCCCTAAGGACACCCATTAACATGACCCATTTATATTTTCTATAATTTTACCCATGTTGCTATATTAATCCTTGTAAGGAAATAAGTATAGTGAAAAGAATTTAAATAATTTTCTGATGCAAGCCTTTTTAGCTTTCCTAGAAAGAGTGAGTGGTCCTCTGAATGAGCCACAATCCTTAAGTGAGTGAGTCCCTAAGTAGAGAGGTTGAGGCAGTCTCTCCTCAAGCGAGAATTGATTCCTTGAGTTATCCTATTTCTTTACTGTAGAGAGTAATAGTTTTAGCCAATTATGATTTTCCACATCATATCACTAAATTCAGGTAGTACGTTCAAAATGGCTGATTATAGGGTGCTATATACTACTCTCTGTTTTTTTTTTTTTTTTTTTTTTGGAGAGGAAGGTGCTATATACTACTTAGTAGGCTACACTATCTTAATTCATAGATTATTGGAAATTTGAAAAGTGTCACTAAATAAAAATTCCAAAGAATGCTCAAGAGCCAATTACATGTCGCCGCGTGTTGAGATATAATTTGAAATGATACAAGCAGTTTAGTTAAATGTTGTCATATGTTATTTTAAATTCAATTAAGAAACTTTTGGTTAATCAAATGATGCCATGTGCCCTTTCGAGAATAAAATATTATTCTTTCTATCAATATATATATATATATATATATATATATTTATATAGAAAGCAGAAATATGCTTTTGGTTAGCTAAGTTGTTGGCTAAAGTAATTTTATTTAAATTTCCTTATTTTGAGAGTAAATTTTTAGGTAATGTGCCTTCTTTTTGTTAGCTAAGTTGTTGATTTTATTTATTTATTTAAGCTAATATATGAAGACAAGGATACAAAGAAACACGCTTTAAAAGAGTTAGGATTCAAATAAAAAAAAAAAAAAAATTATAAGGACCAAAAAATATAATACATGAATTTGGCCCATAGCAAGGTCGGGTTCGGTTGAGTTAAGCTTGTAGAAAATGTGTTGCGAAAATTGGTATCAACACTAAATTGTTGATTTTTTATTTTTTATTTTTTATTTTTATTTTTATTTTTTTAAGCTAATGATGACAAGAATAACAATAAAACACGCTTTGAATGGGTTAGGTTCAATCACAGTAGTAATATTAACAACAACAACAACAACAGCAAATGACAATAACAACAATAATAAACTAACAATAATATCACTGGTAGCAAAAATAAAAAGTAATAATAATATTAGTGTAATACTACTCATAATAGGGTGATTAGTAATAGACGTTTAGAATTTAAATATCTCATTCCTCATTGTTGTAACTATTAAATTATAAAAAAATAAAAAATAAAATTAATTGGATGATTAGCTTATTACTTGCGAACTAATGATCTCTCTCTCTCTCTCTCTCTCTCTCTCTCTCTCTCTCTCTCTCAACTAAGTCTTAAAATAATTTTAAAAAGAAAAGAAGTGAAAGGAAAAGGATTGGGTACTCACCTGCAAGTTCCCCATGAAATAAAGAAATAATAACAGACCAGAGATAGAAATTCCAAGTGCAAAGATATTTTCCCATATGTACCTACTTGTATGGAGGTTTGAACCAAAAGAACTGCAAAAATGGCACAACTATCATGTATAAGACACTAATCTTAAAAATTTCTAACTAAAATGCATAAAGTGAGAATCTAAAATTTTTTAGGGGGAATGTATAAGTTAAAGAAGAGATGAAAGATCTATTCTTAGGCTTTCAAAGTAAGAAAACAGGGTCAAGATCACATGTTTATGGCCTTTAATTTGGACAAATAGGACCTCCAACCGCATACACAGGAGCAATGGTTAATTAAGGATGGGGTTCAAGCCCATTACATCCATGAGAGAAGGAAGCATGAATACAACACAAATTTAACGTCTAGCACACATCTTAGAAAAAAAAAAAAAATGGTGTCAAATTTAGAGGAAATTAATGAAAAAATGAAGAGCAAAAGAAGGAAATGGCTACAAACTCCCTGTATATCTTTTTATTGGATTTGAATTTCGATAGATTCACCATTAGATTGCTGTGGTCCCCAAACCTGTGAGAACTGAGGTCTTGGACAAAGGATTTGGGCCCCTAATTTATTTATTGGTGGGATTCCTAACAATCCTACAGGAAAATTGCCTCAAACACAAGCTGGATAGTCCTTTTTCAATTATCTCTCTCTGAGTTTTAATTTTTTTTTTTTGAACAACACCCCTTCCCCTCTGATTGTTATTCTTCCTTCCTCACCCTCTCTCTCTCTCTCTTTCTCTCTTCCCTTCTTTTCCTTAGCGTTTTGTTAACCCCCTTTCATCATCTGCCCTTATTCCCTTTATATAGTCTCTCCTTAGTGGGGTTCAAATCATTACTTTTTCACCAATTTCCATGCAATCCCACTGTTACCCAGAATCCCAAGAAACAATCATGCCTTCTAAAGATTTTCTTAAAACTTGTTCCAGACGTCAAATAGTGTTTGGTAGCGAACTCCCCAAAGGCACTGACAACTCTCGGTAACCGACTTGAATCTAATCATTTCATCATCACTTTCCCACCGCCTCATCATTTGGTAGTGGACCGAACGTTGTGGGCTTTTCCCGAACGATAATTTATTAGTCTTAACATATGTGTCATTGGGCTGGGCTCACTTCAACGAGGTTTGGGTGTACTTCTATCTTATGGGCTGGATTTGGCTACTTTGGCCGATCTTGGGCCTTGGTTGAGTGGGCCGATACTGACTATCTGGGCCCGAGCCCCTCACAATTGCATTTTCTTATTATGTCCTCAATGCTTGCAAAATTTCAAGAAAAAAAAATCAATAATTATATTATCAATCAAATGTTTAAATTCCAAATTTTTGCAATCTTAAATTATGCATAAAAATAAGTTTATGGGTTGCATAATAAATAACATTTAATTTGAACAAAATGTGACACACATGTTAAGAACATAAAGAGCATGGAATCACCATCGCACACCCTTGGTGCAATCGTCACTCTACAAGTATAAGTGCTTGTGGGGTGTGAGGAGCAAGAGTCGGAGTTCAAGTCTCCAGGAGGGAGTTTCACTCACATATATACATTTAAATTAGGTTAAAGTAGAAATTCTATCTTGTATAAAAAAAAATTAAAAAAAAAAAAAGAACATACAATCGAATGGTTTTATTTTCAAAATATGTAGCCTTATTAATTTTTTAGCAGGAGTTTGTAATCATTACCTACAAATTAGTTTGTAGGCAAACTTTGTTCTTAGTAAAATAGGTTTAGAGGTAGAAATGATCATTATCTTTAGGACAATATTTCCCCTCCCCCCCCCCCCCCACACTTGATTCTATGAATTTGCTAGTGGGTTGCAAATACTACTAAATAGTGGTGTTAGGATTTTTAAGTGTTAGCTTATTTCATGACAAATTTATTTGTATTATTGGGTTGTGATACTGTAACGTAAATTGTGGTAATGAAGGTTGAAAGTTTAATCATCTGTTCACCATATATGCAAGAATGACAAATTCGACCATGCAAGAATGAAGGCTTGGTCGTGTGAGATTGACAACCAAAAAAAAAAAAAAATACTTAAGCTTGGAAGACTCTTGGTCAACTAATAGCCTATTACGGAAAATTTCGAGATTTGCTTCTAGATTTATTTGTGTAGCCACCTCTAGCTCAAACCCTATAAATAAATAAATAAACCCAATATCAGCCCTAAGTTCGTAGAAGGGAGATGGCTACATTATCCGAGAAAAAAAACCATTTGAGAGCGCTTTTTGTTGTTCTACCCCCTCCCATTGATCATCTTTGATAGGTTAAGAGTTCTGTTGAAACCATAAAGTGACACCAAAATCTTCAAGTGGCCTTGAAGAAACCAAGAAATTGGTTTGGCGGTCGGCAATCTACTTGTGGCACTGAATCAATGTGAAGACTAAAGGCTAGTTCAGCAATTGCAGCAAAAGCGGGATGTTAGGATACAGTGTCTCTGTGCTGGAGGTCTAGTAACTTAGTCTGTATCTCAACAATCTTTATGGGTAATTATTGTATGGGTTACACTCTTTAAGGTTTCTTATATTCATTTTAACAGAGTCACGATTCTATTAGTGATAAGTTATAAATACTAATTATTTAAATTAATTGGGTATTAATAGAATTATATAATACGTAGTTATACTAACAATTCCCTTAAAAACTAAAGGGAAAAACTATTAAAAAAAAAGCGCTTCCTCATCATAAAATGATTGTTGATTAAAGATAAGTTAAAGATATTGAATCTTTTTGTCAAACCTTAACTCAAGTTAAGGACAATACCCAACCTTACTTGGGATTTCGGGACCTGGAGTAAAAACGGGTCAACCCGTACTTGATCTGCTTAATTTTCAGGTCGAGGCAGGTCAACTCGTGGCCAATTGAACCTGAAATGTTTTTTTAAAGTGATTTTTTTATTAAAAAAATTGGTTATATGCATTTAGGTAACTTAATTCATTTATAAAATAGTATAGTTATATAATTTTAATTCTTTATTGAATCACTTTCTTTGTATACTTAACTTATATTAAAAAAAAATTGTAGATAAAAATACTAACAAAATTACAAGCCAACTTGAGGTTTGATTCATGAGATGCAATTTATATTAAATATTTACTTATTTTTCTTTACCTAATATGTTAGGTTTTATTCTTAGAACTTTTTTTGTTTAGTTATCTTCCTAGGTAATTTAACTTTATTATTATTATTTTATATGCAATAGAAATAGGCACACCAGAGAAGGTTGATAACTTGACATGGTCCACAATATTTAGTATTTTTATTTTTGTTCTTTTATATTGATGGTATCATTAGTGAACTTTGAATTATTTAAACATAGAAATTAACATATTATTTAATTTTTTAAAAGTATTTTGTTATTGGTTCTCTTTTTTCTTTTCTTTTTTTGTTATTTGTTCTCTTATTTGTATTAAAAGGAACTAGGAAGACAAAAAAAATATGATCATATTATTATTTCTATTATTATTGCATGTGAAAAACTATGAGTTAACTCATAATCTGATTAATCCGACTTGCTCGCAAATCGTCTAAGATTACCCGTTTCTGACCCAACCCTTAAGGATACCTTAGATTATAAAATACTTAATATATATCTTGAGTTGTGTTTAAACTTTAAAGTACGATTTTATAGTACTTCACACACAAATATCTATATTGGGAATATAATGTAGTCAAAGAAAAAAAAATACCAAAGCATCTCCAGGATAAAAGCAAACCATACTTGATAATTCTATTAGTAGCAAACTTAAAAAAATCCTGTGAATTTCTATAATGATCCAAATCTATAAAAATTCGTTAAAAACTCAATTCATGGTTTAAGAATTTCTTTCTATTGTGATCCCAATGTTCATTAGGAAATTCATGGTCTAACAAATGTGTGAGGACGTGTGATATTCTACTTGATGATTTTACCACGTAAGAAATAAATAATTAAATGATATTTTTATTTAATATATAGATCATTAATAAAAACTAGAAGAAACTAATAACTATGTATTAGAAAACACTAAAGGTAATACAAATGTGATTGGTGAGTTCCAATAATTCTCATAACTGAATATTCGAATTAGCTTTTTATCTATCTATAGTCTATAATACTATTTAATTAAGAGGCTTCCAAGCCATGGACTAAGTCTTGGATATCCCAAAATATCCACTCTTTGCTCACTAACATGTTTTCAATCAATGGGGACAATTTGTAAGATAAAAGCTTATAATTTAAAATCTCCCATTAAACTCATGGTTCTCAGCAGTTTACAATCCTCATCTCTTATCATTTTTTTAAATTTTCCTCTCATCCCTTGTCATTTTTTAAATTTAAAACAGTTTTTCTTGTTTCTTCTACGTTCTCTTTTATTTTGAGTAGAAAAATCTATAGGCATTCAGCAAACTTAAATTCACCATAGTGCACGAAAAAAGATGAATAAATGAAAACTATGTTACTGAGGTTGCGTTTGACATTAGTTTAAAAAGCCAGATTTTTTTACCATCTAGCTTATTTTTGCTACTATTCATGGGTGCTATTGCACTTTTTAGTACTATTTATGGGTCCCACTATACTATTTCAGCTACTTTTTAGCTTTATTTATAGTACTTTCAGCAAAAAATTGTTAGTTTCAGTTAAATAGACTGTTAGGACATATGTGATTCACTTGTTAGGAACATATGTCACTATTTAATGTGATTGGCTTATCCTTTGACAAAACGCATTTTACTTGTATTTGGGTAGATCTAGGATGTGTTTAATACTTCAAGAAACTTTGTTTCAAGATCAAGTGTTGAAGCCATGCAAGTCTGTCCAAGTTTCAAGCTGAAAAGTGTCTGTCATTTAAGCTTGACAGCTAGCCATCTATCGAGATTAAAAGAGCTGTTCAGCCCCGTGGCTTGACAGCAGCTCGACAGATAGGGTATCTGTTGAGGTTTATGAAAAACAGATTTTCAGTTCTGTTTTGACTCTAATCCGTGTTTATGTGTTTGGGCTTTCTTTTTTCACAACCCTAGACATATAAAAGGATTATTTTAAGGGCCGTCAAAGAGTACACAAGTTGCACAAGTGTTGAGCAAAGTTTTTTCAAGCAATTTGTGATCGGAGACACAGTTTTGCCCTAGTTCATCTTTCTTGTGAAGAAGTTGCTGTGTTTGTGCACCGTAGGGTTTTGTGACCAAGCATCTTCTTGATCTTCATCGTTGGGATGAACTGAAAAACTTTGCAGCCAACAACTTTCTCTAGTTGGTGATTGAAGTCGCGTACTGGGATCCACGCAATTGGTTAGTCACGTACTGGGAGCCGTGCATCAAAATGAGAAATTGTCACTACAGAACAAGTTCAATTAGGTATTGGGTAAGGGTTTAACTTTAGGTTGGTATAAGGTACTGGGATTCCTTTACTTGTAACAGTTTGTTGTGATAATAGTGGAATTTCAGGAATGGTGACCTTAAAATCACCCGGTGGAGTTTTTGCTGTGTTGGTTTTCCCCATTCATAAACAAATCACCGTGTCAAATTTATTTTTCGCTGCATATTTAGTTTATTGGTGATTTGTTTGTGCTACCACGCATTTGCATGTTAATTTGATTAATTAATAAATCTGGCTAATTAATCAATTAATTCATCACAAGGGGTTAATACGTTTTTGGCCTATCAAGTGGTATCAGAGTAGGCACACTCTGATTAGGGTTAATCTTTGCTGTGTTGATCCATTGACCCCTGTTTGTCATAGATAGAGGACAGTCATTAATTATACCTCCTTTATTTGATGGCACTTACTATGCATACTGGAAAGTACGCATGAGAGCTTTCTTGCATTCTCTAGATGAGAAGGTGTGGAAAGTTGTAGAGATTGGCTGGACCAAGCCAAAGGAAGCGCCGACTGATTGGGATGATGCCAAAATCAAGGCGGCAAATTTCAACAGCAGGGACCATCCTCTAGACAACCTATAAAGGAACTAAGGCTGTCAAGGATTTGAAGTTTTAGAGGCTCACTACAAGCTTCGAAGAGATTAAGATGGAGGAGGATGAGTTGTTCGATGAGTTCTATGCCAAGCTCAAGGACATAGTGAACTGAGCCTTCAATCTTGGGAAAACCATTCCTGAACCCAAGATTGTGAGGAAAGTGCTCAGATTTCTGCCCAAGAGATTCCATGCAAAGATCACGGCGATCAAGGAATCAAAGGATATTGACAAGATTCCTTTGACAGAGCTGGTTGGCAATCTACAGACCTACGAGCTAGGGTTAACTAAAATTGGCAAATCGGGTAAAGGCAAGAGCATAGCACTGAAGGCCAAGAGCAGTGACACAGATGAGTCTTCAGACGATGAAGTCCTACATCACCAGGCAATTCAAGAAGTTCATGAAGAATGCCAATGGGAAGGGCTTCGATAAGGACCGTAGGCAATCCAGTTCTTCTCATTTTAAGAGCCAAGACAAAGGCAAGAAGGATGCTAGGGATGGCGGTCAGTACACTGTTCCCGCAGGACCTAAGTGCTTTGGGTGTCAAGGCTTGGGTCACATGAAACAGGAGTGTTCTACATATCTCAAGAGCATTGGGAAGAGCATGGCACTTGCTACTACTTTGAACAACATTGAGCCTGAGGATGATTCCAACAATGAGGATGACGGAATCCTGAATGCCTTCACTGCCACTGTAAATCCTACTGAGGGGATTGTTGAAGATGTGGATGACGAAGAGGAATTAGTGGAGTCCAAGTTTGAGAAGATGGATGATCAAGATGATATCCATACAGCCTATGAGAAATTATACAAGCTTCTTGAGAAACATGAGAAACTTTATAGGCTGACCACCAAGAAGCTCAGTGATGTGGAACTTGATCGTGAAGAGCTTTCCACAAAGTTTGATGAAACTAATCAGACTATTGGAGCACTGAGGTTCGAGAACAATTTCTTGGTTGAGAAGACCAAAAAGCTTGAAGCGGAGCTGTTTCAAGTCAGAGCTCAATTGGAGAGGACTTCAAGTGCAAAGCTTGATGAGATGCTCAGTCTTCAGAAATCTTCTTCTCATCGAACAGGTTTAGGGTATAGTCTCTCTTCTTCAAATATTGCTTCTACTAGTACTACTGTTTTTGTTCCTCCTAGTAATAATGTTATTGAGAAAAATGATGTTAAAACTGATATAGCTAGTGAGAACATAGACAAAGGTAAATCTATCTTAGGAGCACCCCCTAAGCAAGATAAGAAGGAAGCTAAAAACCCTATGGCTAAGAAGGCTAACTCTCAAAAGTCTAAACAGAAGAAGCAGCATCTTTGCCATCATTATGGATTTGCCGGTCATATTAGACTAAATTGCTATAAGTGGTTAGCCACTCAACAGATGTTAGGAATCCATACTGTATGTGTGCATGTGGTGCTGATGGCCAGTGCGTGTGGTGATGCATGGGGTGGTGCTACAAAGTGTGCCTAGGCAAGTGATGTAAAGGGCGTGGGTTGCTGATGCATCATACGTGCTCAACTGATGAAGGGTGTGCTTCCAGTGCTGCTGGGGTGTATGTAGGACTATGTTACAGATAGTGAGTGTATTGATTAGTTAGCATTGTATACCTGTATTGTAGTGTAGTGACACATGTATTACTGTAATGATGATGTGGCAGATGTATGTTAGCTTGGGTGTTAGCTGATGTAAGAGTTAGTTAGGATGATTAGTTGTCAAGGTAGTTACACAGCTAGCATTGAGTGAGTGGCTGAGGGTATTAGACTTGGGAATGAGTTGTAAAGATTCATTGAACAGTTTTGCTAATTGAATACTCTTTTTCTCTGTTATTTTTCTCTATCTCTGTCTCTGTTTTCTCTATCCTTGTTCTTAGAGGTTAGTTGTCCTCGAATTTAACTCTCAATTCCCACATTCCTTGCATTTGGTATTAGAGCTTGGCTTTCCTCGGCCATGGCAAAAACACGATCAAGCACTGCTGCTACTCAGGAAGCCATTGCTTCACTCAGAACTGCGTTTGATCATTATGCTAAAGAAATTCAATAAATGCGAACAATTCAAGAAGTGCACACACAAACTCTGAATGAAATGAATCAACAATTGGCAATTCTGGTACAGAGGCGTGGTGGTTCTGATCAAGGAGTATTGCTTCCATCCCCAACAAATGGTGAAACCAGACATACCAATCCATCATCTTTAGCTCTGTCTAGCCCTGTGAGGTTGGAATTCCCAAAGTTTTCTGGGGAAGATCTTGCTAGTTGGGTTTACAAAGCCAACCAATATTTCAAGTATTACAGCACCCCAATTACAGAGAAGTTGATGCTTGCTTCGTTTCACATGGAGGGTGAGGCTTTGATATGGTTTCAAGATAATGAAGAAGCTGGTCTTTTTGTTGATTGGGAATCATTGATTCAAGCTTTGCACATCAAATTTGGTGCAACAGCCTATGATGATCCTATGGAAACTCTCACTAGGCTAAGATCCTATGGAAACTCTCACTAGGCTAAGGCAGACTACTTCAGTGGCCTTGTATAAGGCTCAATTTGAGGTTTTGTCCAATAGGATCAAAGGCTTATCTGCTACTCATAAACTGAGTTGTTTCCTTAGTGGATTAAGAGATGAAATAAGGCTGCTAGTGAGGATACTCAACCCCAAATCATTGAATGAGGCTTTTGGTTTGGCAAAAATACAAGAGGAATATAATTGGAGTTGTAAGAAGAGTGCTAAGCTGGATCAGGTAAAGCCTTCTATTTTGGGTGCTCCACCTAAAACCACTTCTTTTTTGGAGTCTAAAGCTAGGCTGCCAATTAAAAGAATTTCCCCTGCTCAAATGGAGGAGAGGAAAAAGAAAGGGTTGTGCTATAATTGTGATGAGAAATGGGGTCCTGGCCACAAGTGCAAGAATGCAATGTTATTTCTTTTGGATTATGTGGAATTAGCTCAGGAAAACATCAATTCTGGGGTGCATATCACTGAATTGGAGTAGAATGGTGGGGTAGATTAGATTGGGCAGAATCAAGAGGGTGTTGAGATCACTCTTTATGCATTGAGTGGCACTCCCACTTCAGGCATTATGAGAGTTATGGGGAGGATTAAGCATAAATCCTTTGTCATTCTCATTGATTCAAGAAGTACCCATAACTTCATTGATGCTGCATTGGTGTCACATTTGCACATTAATGTTGATACTTCTCAAATCTTGGAGGTCAAGGTTGCCAATGGTGATTTGATCAAGACTCAAGGTGTTTGTGAGGAAGTGCCAATTTGGTTGCAAGGGCATGAGTTTTTGGTGCATTTGCATGTGTTGCCAATGGGGGGGGGGGGTGTGATTTGGTTTTAAGGACTCAATGGTTGGGCACTTTAGGAGTAATTCAGTGGGATTTCAAGTTACTTACAATGAGTTTTGGTTATAACCACAGGCAGGTGCTGCTACAAGGGTTGAGGAGTACAAGATCTCAATTACAAGATGGGGATACCTTCTTGAAGCAATCAGTTAAGAAGGGGTTGGTTCTTCACATTACCTTCCAGCCTCAATTGTCAACTGCAGAAGGTACAGATCAGCTACCTGAAGAGGTGGCTGCCTTGTTGCATGAGTTCAAGTCAGTTTTTGCTACACCAGAGGGGCTGCTACCCTTAAGGGATCATGAACACCAAATCAATTTGAAGGACAGAGCTCAAGCTATCTGCCAGAGGCCTTACAGGTACCTTTATTACCAAAAAAATGAAATTGAGAAGATTGTTAAGGAATTACTATCTGCTGGTTTAATTAGAAATAGTAGCAGCCCTTTTGCTTCACTAGTCCTTTTAGTTAGGAAGGTTGATGGTTCATGGAGAATGTGCATTGATTATAGGGCTTTAAATCAAGAAACCATTAAGGATAAATATCCTATACCTATCATAGATGAGCTATTGGATGAGTTGTTTGGTGCAGCTGTCTTTTCTAAGTTGGATTTAAGGTCTGGGTACCATCAAATCAGAATGAGGGAGGAGGATATTCCTAAAACTGCCTTTAGGACTTATGAAGGTCACTATGAGTTTTTGGTAATGCCATTTGGCTTAACCAATGCACCTTCCACCTTCTAATCCCTCATGAATTCCATTTTTAAGCCTTACTTAAGGAGATTTGTTTTGGTATTTTTTGATGACATCCTTGTTTATAGCAAGAATTTGAGTGATCATGTGCATCAGCTTCAATTGGTGTTAGAAGTTTTGGTGAAACACCAATTATATGCTAAGCAATCAAAGTGTGTGTTTGCTTGTAAGGAAGTGGAGTATTTAGGAAACCTTATTTTTGGTGATGGGATCAGAACAGACCCAAGGAAGACTGCTGCTATGCAGCAGTGGCCAATTCCCAAAGATGTGAAGGCTTTAAGGGGATTTTTGGGCTTGACAGGCTACTATAGGAAGTTTGTCAAGGAGTATGGTCAAATTGCTACCCCTCTAACAGCTTTGTTGAGGAAGGATTCCTTTATTTGGAACTTTGAAGCTTCTCATGCTTTCCAACTTCTTAAGGATGCAATGTCAAGTCCTCTTGTTTTGGCTTTACCTGACTTCTCTAAATCCTTTGTGGTGGAGTGTGATGCATCTGGTGTAGGTGTGGGAGCTATCCTAATGCAGAACCAGAGACCAATTGCTTACCACAGCCAAGCCTTGAAGGGTAAAAGCCTTGCCCTTTCAACTTATGAGAAGGAATTGCTGGCTCTGGTAGTGGCAGTGAAGAAATGGAGACCCTATCTCCTTGGCAAGCCCTTTGTGATTAAAACAGACTATCAAAGCCTTAAATACTTGCTTGAATAGAAGATTGGGACCCCTACTCAGCAAAAATGGATAACTAAGCTCCTTGGCTATGCATTTTTGGTGGAATATAAACATGGGAAAGAAAATTTGGTAGCTGATGCACTTTCAAGGAGGAAGGCTGTTAAGGATGGGCCTGTTGAGAGTGTTAAGGTGGGAACCCTTTGCATTATTTCTTTCCCTACTCCCACTTGGTTGGATGAACTCAAGATGACTTATACCTCTGATGTTGCAATTTAGAAAATAATTCTTGCTATTCAGTCAGGCAGTGACATTCCAACTGGGTTTACTTTTTGTAATAACTTGTTGTTTTACAAGGGAAGGCTGTTTTTGGGTAGTTCAGCCCCAGATTTGAAGGCCCAAGTGTTGCAGCAAGTACATGCTACCCCTCTAGGGGGTCATTCTGGCTATTTGAAGTCTTTTCAAAGGCTTAAGAAAGATTTTTATTGGACTGGTATGGTGGGGGACTAAAAACATTTTGTGAGGGAATGTGATGCTTGCCAAAGGTTGAAGAGTGAGACTTGCTTACCTACTGGCTTGTTGCAGCCCTTGGCTATCCCTGATAGGCCTTGGCTAGACATTAGCATGGATTTTGTGGAAGGGTTGCCTAAGTCTCAACAGAAGTCAGTGGTTTTTGTAGTGGTGGACAGGTTCACCAAGTATGTGTATTTCATTCCCTTGGCTCACCCTTACACTGCTGCTAAGGTTGCTCATTTGTTCATGCAGTATATCTTCAAGTTACATGGTATGCTCTCTACAATTGTGAGTGATAGGGACCCAGTGTTCACTTCTAAATTTTGGTCAGAATTGATGAAACTACAAGGCATTACCTTGGCTATGTCTTCTTCCTATCATCCCCAATCTGATGGTCAAGCTGAAGTGGTAAATAAGAGTCTGGAGCACTACCTCAGGGCCTTTGCTGCTGACAGACCTCATTCTTGGGTGGATTGGCTGCCCTTAGCTGAGTTTTGGTTCAATACTAACTTCCACACCTCCATTAAGCTCACTCCATTTGAGGCACTTTATGGCTATCCTCCTCCTAAGGTTGTGGAGTATGTACTAGGTGTGACAAGAGTTGCAGCTATTGATTCTTATTTGCAGGATAGGCAGCAACTTTTTTCTTTGCTGAAACACAATCTAAATGTGGCTCAAGAGAGAATGAAGTGGTTTGCTGACAAAAAGAGGGTGGATAGGTCCTTTGAGGTAGGGGATTGGGTTTATCTCAGGCTTCAACCATACAAGCAATCATCAGTGCAGTCCAGACAATTTGGAAAGCTTGCTCCTCATTTTTATGGGCCCTTCCAGATTGTGCAGAAGTTGGGCCATGTCTCTTACAAGCTTGATTTACCTGAAGGGTCCCAAATTGATCCTGTGTTCCATGTTTCAAACCTCAAGGCCAAATTGGGTGCTCATGTGATTCCCAGACCTGCATTGCCTGCTGTGTCTGCAGATCAGATCCTTGCCCCTGAGCCTGTGGCTGTTCTGGATACCAGAACTCATCAGTTGAGGAGCAGACTCATCACTCAGGTGCTTGTGCAGTGGCAGGATGAGAGCAAGGATGATGCTACTGGGAGAGTTTGTTTGAATTGCAACAGAAGTTCCCACACCTTGTGGGCAAGGTGTTTTAAATGAGGGGGAATTGTTAGGAATCCATATTGTATGTGTGCATGTGATGCTGATGGCCAGTGCGTGTGGTGCTGCATGGGGTGGTGCTACAAAGTGTGCCTAGGCTGGTGATGTAAAGGGCGTGGGTTGCTGATGCGTCGTGCATGCTCAGCTGATGAAGGGTGTGCTTCTAGTGCAGCTGGGGTGTGTGTAGGACTATGTTGCAGATAGTGAGTGTATTGATTAGTTAGCATTGTATACCTGTATTGTAGTGTAGTGACACGTGTATTACTATAATGATGATGTGGCAGATGTATGTTAGCTTGGGTGTTAGCTGATGTAAGAGTTAATTAGAATGATTAGCTGTTAAGGTAGTTACACAACTAGCATTAAGTGAGTGGCTGAGGGTATTAGACTTGGGAATGGGTTGTAAAGATTCATTGAACAGTTTTGCTAATTGAATACTCTTTTTCTCTATTATTTTTCTCTATCTCTGTCTCTGTTTTCTCTATCCCTATTCTTGGTGGTTAGTTGTCCTCGAATTCAACTTTCAATTCCCACATTCCTTGCAACTGAGCAACAGCATGATTGCATCTGGAAGCCAGAATCAGCTTTAATTCTCTCTTGCTCCCCTTGGAGATCTTCTCAAAGCACTTATGTTCCTTTCGAACTTGAACGGTTTCAATTCTTCCCCCTCACCGCCGGTTCAAGGGTTCACTCAAAGGAAAGGTTCTTCTAAGGCGTGGAAGGAAAAGGGCTCCAAGTGATTCTATCACTTTTCTCTTTCTCTCTTCTTGTTTTTGTGTGTGTATTACTTGTGTGTTTTGCTTTCAAGTTTTGAGTCAGTCTAGTTTTATGCTTTGCTTTGTTTAACATGTTTTTATTTGTTTTCAGTTTTGCTTATTTTGTTTTTTATATATAAAAAAAATTGATTGAAAACTCAGAAAAATACAAAAACAGTGTGTGTTTTGTATACATTGGTACTTGTGTACCTTGGATGGCCATTGAAACAAATTTTTCTAAACTTTGTATCTCTTGTAACTTAGATGAGCATCTCTATGCACAACTAAGCAAGTGAGCTTTGTGGCTCTTGTTTGTGATGAGTAAGATTAAGTAATCTCTTGTACTTAACACTCGTATCACTCTTTTTGACGGGAAAGACTAGAAAATCCTAAGAAAAAGGCATAAATAACCATCTCACCACTGTTGCCTGCCAATCATGAAATGACATTTGTGTGCTTCAGCATAGCAAAATTGGAATGTCAAATGCTTAACATAATTGGGTATTTCTTTTCTCTCTCTTATATGCCCATGCATGATTTGTTTAAAAAGAAAAATATGCAAAGAAAAATAAAAAGCAAAAAGATCAAAATGCTTTAAATATGATTGCAAGCGTGTATTCTAGGAGATGTGGGAGTTATAGGATGTATCTCGAAGGTGATAGTCCCCATCAAATAGTTATGATTGTGTGTGAGTTAAAGTGATTTTCTCATATCTCAAATCGTCATAACATGTATACACTTATGCAATCTTGCGATGTTTTTCACACACAACATGCAATATTCTTTGCTACTCTTGATACATGTGCAGGTACAATGTGAATTGGCCATCACAAGGTTTACACGTGTTAATGTATGCTCACTAAACTGTCTTGACTTGTTTTTGAAATATAAAATTGGTTAGACTTGTTTAGTGTGTGTGTATGTGTTTTAGGATCCATGTGCTTAAAAATTGTTGTTGAGAGATGTTTTAGAGAGTTTAAAATGTTGATTGGATCATTGGTTGAGTTGCATGCTTGATTGCATTCATATCTGTGTTTTTCCCTTCTTGAAAAACTGTTTTTAAGCAACCTCGACACCTTTCGACACCTGGCCTTTCTGTTGAGATCTTAAGCTGTTTCTTATCGTAATCTCGATAGCTGTCTCGACAGCTGGTGGATCGATTGAGCTTCTTTGATCGTGTCTGATGAATTCTTCCTTGACACCTCTCAACAGCTGCATCTGTCGACGTTCTGTTTTCTCGACACCTGTCTCGACACTTGGCTCGATACCTCTCGACACCTCTATCTGTCGAGAATTACTAAGGATCTATATATAGGCTTCAACGCGATCCGATCCTTATTTTTCTCGATCTCTCTCGATCTATCCGCGCCTATTCACCTCGTAAACACTTTCTTCTCTCTCAAAACCTTTAACCCACGTGATTTTTGGCCTTTCCTTGCTTCAAATCACTTGGTATGATCTCTTTTTCTCTCATTTTTCATGCATTTCATGCATTTAGACCTAGGTTTTGGGGTTTTTTTTTGAAAATTTTTGGGGTTTTTCAAAATTGTTGAGTTTTTGTTGAAATTTTGGTATGGGTTTTTGATTAAATGAGTTTAAAATCTCATGCATTGCATCACACATGCATTGTAACTATATTTTCATGCATTTAGATGTGTGTTATATATGTTAAACTGATTGTGTGCTGGTAGGTTTGGATTGGGCTGAGCCCATGATGTAATTTCTTTTGCATGTCACATGTTCATGCATTTTCATGCATACGTACCTTACATTCAGTATATTTCTGTATATTTTGAACTGTTTGGAGCTTTTCTGAGTATTTCTTTCTTCCTCCTCACTCTCTAGTTTACGTTAGTGCGTCAATGGCACCAAAACGTAAGTCTGCTCCGTCCCAGAACCCCTTGCATTCTAGGGCATTCACTTCGTCTTCTGATCCTACCCCTTCTTCTATTCGGTTCCGTGATGAGGATTCCTGAAAGGACTTCTCCGAGAAATTTTCTCGACGAGGTGTTCATTCGGAATGCCGAGTCATTTTGGCGGACTTCGCCGACACTGACCTACCCGATGTCATTCACAGTCGGGGTTGGAAGTCACTGTGTGACGTCCCGGTCACTTGTCCATCCGTGTTGATTCAGGAGTTTTACTCCAACATGCATGGACTCGATTCTTCAGTACCTCTCTTTCATACTCGCGTTCGAGGTACGCGCATTATTGTCACACCGGAGTTGGTATCCGATGTGCTTCGTGTCCCGAGGGTAGAGCATCCTGACTACCCCGGATGTGAGTGTCTGAGGACTGTGTCCAAAGATGAGATGATTTCTGCTTTCTGCGAGCGCCCTTCTGATTGGGGTGATAGTCAGTTTACACCATGTAAGGCCTTTGCTAAAGGTCCTAGATTCATGAACATGGTGATGACTTTTTTTTTGCACCCACTCTCTCACTATAACTTTATCATAGAGCCTCGTGCTTGATTTTTGCTTTCCTTGTTAGAGCATCTCACTATAGATTTTCCTTCACATTTTATTCTTTCCATTATAGATGTGTATAAGGATACGGCTACCCGTGATAAGCTCATTTTTTCCTTTGGCTATCACTCGGATTTTATGCCATTTTTCTGTTCCTTTTCCCTCTTCTGACCACTTTCCCGTTATGTGTGCCATTGACTACGCTACCGTTAAACGGAACGAGGCGCAGTTTCGATCGAGGCGGTCTGGTACGATAGCTCCTCCCACTTCTTCTGCTCCATCCATATCTGCTCTCTCCTCTTCTATGAGCGGAGTGACTCTAGAGGACATCATGGCGCAGCTTCAGCGCATGGATGCTCGCCTCGACACTCTCAGTGATGAGTTGTATTAGGTGAACACCCGTGTTAGACGCATTGCTCGACGTAAGGCTAAGATGGGTGGTTATACCATGCCTTCCACTCCTATAGCCCCTAAGGATGAGAGTGATGCTGATGATGTTGATTCTGATGATGAGGATGATGGCGATGCTAGCTCACCCAGAGATGACGAGATATCTACTTGACACTCTTACCCTTTGTCACTCGTGACAAAAAGGGGGAGTAGTTTTGGTTATGAGAGTAGTCATACTTAGGGGGAGGGTTAGCATAGGAGCTTTTTGTTAGGGGGAGAGTGCATTTTGAGGGATGTAGTGAGGATTACTTGTATCTTTTTCTTTTCTCTACTTTAGATGCATTTATTCTTGTATCTTAGGTCTTGTAACCATTATTGACATACATTGTACTTATTTTCTTTATATGTTGATGTATGTTTTTTTCACCTATCTTTGCATGTGTTGTTTTTTTTCTTTCTTTATACACATGGTTCTTATTACTTGTATGCAATCTATTATTTCTGTTTCACACAAAGATGCCTTGATGAGTTTTGTTTAAAGTGTTTCAGAAATACAGGTTGTCAAAGTCTATTTGCCATAAACTCTCTTCTTGCAAAGTTTTTCAAGAGTTTGTGTTAGGATAGATTTTATTGTATTCAACAAGTGAATATGAGTTGAGTGATTTATGATTTCTCTCATATCTCATTTGTTTGTTGTGGTTTTGTCACGGATTGCCAAAGGGGGAGATTGTTAGGATATATGTGATTCACTTGTTAGGAACATATGTCACTATTTAATGTAATTGGCTTATCCTTTGACAAAACGCACTTTACTTGTATTTGGGTAGATCTATGATGTGTTTAATACTTCAAGAAACTTTGTTTCAAGATCAAGTGTTGAAGCCATGCAAGTCTGTTCAAAATTCAAGCTGAAAAGTGCCTGTCATTAAAGTTCGACAGCTAGCCATCTATTGAGCTTAAAAGAGCTGTTCAGCCTCGTGGTTCGACAACAGCTCGACAGATAGGGTATCTGTCGAGGTTTATGAAAAACAGATTTTCAGTTCTGTTTTGACTCCAATCCGTGTTTATGTGTTTGGGTTTTCTTTTCTCACAACCTCAGACATATAAAAGGATTATTTTAAGGGCCGTCAAAGAGTGCACAAGTTGTACAAGTGTTGAGCAAAGTTTGTTCAAGTAATTTGTGACCGGAGGCACAGTTTTTCCCTAGTTCATCTTTCTTGTGAAGAAGTTGCTGTGTTTGTGCACTGTAGGGTTTTGTGACCAAGCATCTTCTTGATCTTCATCGTTGGGATGAACTGAAGAACTTTGCAGCCAACAACTTTCTCTAGTTGGTGATTGAAGTCGCGTACTGGGATCCGCGCAATTGATTAGTCACATACTGGGAGCCGTGCATCAAAAGGAGAAATTGTCACTACAGAACAATTCCAATTGAGTATTGGGGTAAGGGTTTAACTGTAGGTTGGTATAAGGTACTGAGATTCTTTTACTTGTAACCACTTGTTGTGATAATAGTGGAATTTCGGGTGTGGTGACCTTAAAATCAACCGATAGGATTTTTGCCGTGTTGATTTTCCCCATTCGTAAACAAATCACCATGTCAAATTTATTTTCCGCTGCATACTTAGTTTATTGGTGATTTGTTTGTGCTACCACACATTTGCATGTTAATTTGATTAATTAATAAACTTGGCTAATTAATCAATTAATTCATCACAAGGGGTTAATACGTTTTTGGCCTATCATAGACTATTCCCAAACGGACTCTAAAAAAAGAAAAAAGAAAAAGAAAAAAAGCCTCATGTATAAAACAACAAATTTAAGAATAGATTAAAATAGCCATGAACCTTGCGACCTAATGATGTTGCTTAATTTCTATATATATTGATATGGAATAGTAAAGGGTATAATATGTGCAAACCTTAGATTTCGCATGCCCCATGAGAAATAGTAAAATACTTTTTGCAGAAAACCCGTGGACTCTAAGATTCCGGATCGACGGGCTTCAAGAAATATTCCAAAATCAAAAGTACTTGGATTTGGTGTATCTATAGGGCAGAAATCATCTAAAAAAGAGAGATTTCTAAAACTGTGGTCACAGTCAAAAGAAATTTCAACCCCATCACTATGAATTTCACATGCTTTGTGCTAGCAAGCCGTTAGTCGTTGAGTAGAGAAAAAGTACCAAAAGGCTCCCAATACCTAATCGATTAGATTATCATTATAAATTAGTAAATTTTGCAGATATCGTGACCAAAGGTTAATAACCATTACAACCATAACAATAAGAGAAAACGAGAATTGGATGGATATGAAACTACTATTTAAATCATTCTCAATAAGCGAATCGAGATGCTTTTCTAAACTTTACGAACAGATGGAAACATACTTTGCATAGATTAGGCACGAAGGCATCCAAAGCACAGGGACGGGATGTGCATACTTGGAGCCTTCACAAGTATGGATCACACAAAACAAGCTGATAGAAGCTCACACAGACAATCTTGAAAAAAAAAAATCCAACAAAAGAGTATTGCCAAATGGTGCGATGCAAGGTTCCCATGGACATAGTAGTGCAGGCTAAGTTCTAAAAAATGAGCATACGAGGTTGACATGTGGTTGTTATGGATGGCATGCATAGGGCTCATGGATGACATGTTGACGAAGAAAAAGTCCATAAGGCAAAAGGGAGCTAATGGGACTTGTTTGTTGCCTATAAAGAGGCAAAGATTCACAGGTGGGAGGGAAGATTGTTGGGTATACATATATAAGTGAAGTCTCATATTGAATAATAATTAGAATGGTGAGTGGTTTATATAACATAATTAGGCTCATACCCATCGGTCTAAGTCTTTTGAGTCAAGTGTTGTCCCTATATATATATGTTGTATTAACTACCCATTTTAAGGCTTTCCAAGTTATGATCTCCCCAACACAACTCTTACACAAGATAGCACCTTCTAAGTTTCGATGTATTAGCATTCTTGAGGTATTTTTACAAAAACATTAAAGCGAAAATACTATTTTGGTCCTTACATTTTGAGGTCACAGTCAATTTAGTCCCTACATTTTGGTAACAATCAATTTGGCCCCTATTATTTTTAGCTTGCAATCAATTTGGTCCTTGCCATTAACTTATTAATGGAAAATGTCTACATGGAAAACGATAGGTACATGTGGCACACTTGAAACTGACGTGTCTAATAAAATAATAATTAAAATATTAATAATTAATTGAAAATACCACGTCAGCAACTAAAATATTAAAAAAAAACAAAAAAAAAAGAAAAATCAATATTTACTTGTTTGTTTGGGATCCACTTATTTTGCTGAAACTGAAAACTTTTTGCTAAATTTACTGTAGATAAAGGTAAAAGTTAACTGAAATAGTACGGTGGGGCTCATGAATAGTACCAAAAAGTACAGTGGGACCCATGAATAGTACTAAAAATAAGCTGAATAGCAAAATAAGTTGGGAAAATTAATCATGCCAAACGGATACTTAATTTTTCATTACATTTTCTTAGCAAACAAACTTGCAAAAACAAAAACACCTTACAAAATAACCCAAATCAAACCCAGACTCAACTTGGATGGTTTAGAAATCGTTGCCTCACAATTCACAAAAAAAAAAAAAAAAAAAAAAAAACTAACAACCCATCAAAAATCATTTATGTTTTAGAAGAAGTGTTCCAAATCCACGCATCCCATTTCCTCCTAAAACTTCAAACCATCAGCTGGAGAAGAAGAAGAATAAATGGGCCCAACTCAATTCTAAATCCCCTCCCCCACCACTGCGACCCCCAGTGAGTGACACACGAATCGATTTCTCGTACCCAGATTGTAAGGTTGAATTTAATCAACTATTCTGTTGGCTTTATTCCGTGCCAAATTTGCTTGTAATTCAGCATTTAGAAACCCTGTATTTATGTGGGAATCATGTAAGGGTAGTGTGTGAGAGAGTGTGAAGAAAAGCTCAGAAGTGTGTATTCTACAAGGACCCGCGACTGGATCTCGTGGCTGGCAAGTCGCCAAAAGAGGCACACGTGTGAAGCATGCAGAGGAGCTGAAGAGTCACGCTAGTTGTTGCACTACAGGACAAAAGTCCCAGGCTGGCCAGGCAGTTAGCTCGTGACTTGAACTCGCGACTCAGTTCAATCGCGAGGCCAAGTCGCCCAACCGCTCTGTTTGGGAAAAACTGACCTTTTACATTCCAAACACACACCAGTATAAATACCTCTTATACCCACGTATTGTAGAGAGCTTCTAGAGAGAATTTTGAGAGAGAAACCCTAAAGAAAGACAAGATTGACTCATCCACAATCTTCATCTTTTGATTCTCCAAATTCCTCTACTCTCACCCTCTCCATTGATACATCCTTGAGAGGTACATTAGCCAAAACCTTTTCTCACCATACCCATATCTGTGAGGAGGCTATTTGGTGCTTGGGAAGCAGTTAGGAAGGGACCAATTGATATTGGTTGATGCTATGGGCTATAGCGGAATCTAGTAAGCTAGAGAAGACAAAGGTTCAGCGTAACCTCGTTGGAGCAAAAAGCTTGGAGGGCTTAGGTACACTGGGTAGATTAGACTTGGAGGGTCTTCTGCTGTTCATGTATCCCAACTTGATTCTCTAGTGGATTATTGACCGCTTGGAGGGCGGCAGAGAGGTTTTACGCCAAAGACTTTGGTTTCCTTGTCGATAACACATCGTTGTGTTGTCTTTGTATTTGCATCTCTCTTTCCTTGATCTTTGCCATTTAATTTATGCTATTGTTGTGATTTTATTTGGTTTAGATTGTTTTTTCAATTCTGGTTTAGCTTATTTTCATATTCCGCACGTACATTGTTTGATAATAAGCTTGAATTGGTAATTTGTAATTTGGGGATCTAAACGTTCAAGGTGTTTTATACATTATTTGAACATTCATAGACGATATCGAAATGTTCGTTAGAAATCCCAAAAGGCATGACAGTCCTCCAAGCATGCGAAGTGGCCGTCACCCACCAGTATGTCCACCATCGCTGTTGAATCTCCATGAACGCCGATTTGAGTGAACCTAGGGGATATAGATGGGTGTTCTTGAGCTTGAAAATCCTCTTTAACTAATCTCATCTCACAATTGAAGTTTGGATTTAATATGGGGCTATGTTTCATTTGCGTTTGTTTCCTGAGAAAACCAAGTAAAAAAAAAAAAAAAAAACAAAATCAAAGAACAGAAAGGAAAAGAAAAGGAAAAGTCCTTAAATTTGTTTGTTTCATTTTGTTAATCGGACTTGATTATCATGTTTTCATAAGAGCGAAGACAGTGTCATTCATAGATCTAGTTTCTTAAATTTGATGTGGCTTAGTGCTATTTACTTGGGCATGACTTGTGGGAATTTTGCTTATTTGTGTTTTGCGTATGCAATTTGTAGAGTCTGGGTTTGATTTGGTTTAGTTTGTATGTGTTTACGTTTTGGAATGTTTAGTTGCCAAAATGCAAGAGAAGCTTTTTTGTTAATTTTTCAGATTTATATTTTTTAATCATTCACTTGTTGACGTGGTATTTTCAATAAATTATTATTATTTTTATTATTATTTTATTAGTCACATCAATTTCAGATTTTGTCACATGTACCCACTGTTTGCCATGTAGGCATTTTTCGTTAGTGAGTTAACGGTAAGGACCAAATTGATTGCAAATTGAAAATAACAGGAACCAAATTAACTGTTACCAAAATATAAGGACCAAATTGATTGTGACCCCAAAATGTATAGGCCAAAATGGTGTTTTCGCCAAAAATTAATCTAGGTAATTCTAAAAATTAATAAAATGAAACATTTGTAATTTTTATTTTTCTTTCTTTTTTGGATATTTCTTCAATATATGATTTAGCAAGGTTGGTTGGTTTAGATTTTTTTGAGAAGAAGGTTGATTTGGAATTTAAATATTAAGAAAGACAACAATACATTGATAAAAGAATCAACATTTGCGAAGACTAAAAATAAAAGAATATGAAATTACTACGTAAGCAAACTTACATGACCTGCAAGGATGTATAGAAATAAATTCAATGAAGCTTTGATCCATAGGGAATCCTTATTAACTTTTTCTGCCCTTCTGAGTTTCTTCCAGGATCGGTAGATTTGGAAAACTCTTGGCCCATATTGCAAAAAAATTACACTGTTCAAGATTGTTATATTTGAAGATTTTGTCCGTCTCATCGCTGAAAACAGGCTTGACATTACCGCCTGAATGGATTACAAATATTTTGTTTTTAGAGTCAATGGATATAATCTAATTATGTGTAGGACAGTAATAATTTAAAGAAAATAGTAATTAATTATGTGTGTATTAGAAATTTTTTCAAATTCACATTTTGATATAGAACAATGCTAGAGATACAAACTATTTTACAAAAAAATTTACAATGTAATAGGAATTCACTAATCTAATCTATTTGAAGTTTTGTTATTAAAGGAAAATATTTTTGTTGTAAAATAAAAGTAACTTAATATTCCTTATCCAAGAAAATTTTTTTGTATTTTTTGTCCGTTGAAAATTACGTGTTAGATCTTTACTGATACGCCAAGAATGTATTGACCCCTTCGGTGAAATTAATCAATTAATTAACCAAGTGAATTAATTAGATTCTATTACATGCAATAAGCATGGTAGCACAAACAAATCACCAACTAAGTTAAATGCAGCGGAAAATAAATTTGACATAGATGATTTGTTTACGAATGGGGAAAACCATCGAGGCAAAACTCCACCGAGTGAATTTAAGGTCACCACTCCCGAGAATCCACTATTATCTGTTAGGACATATGTGAATCATGTTAGGAACATATGTCATTATAGAATTGGCTAATACTTTGACAAAACGCACTTTACTTGTAATTTGGCAGATCTAGGATGTGTTTAATGCTTCAAGGAACAAGGTTTCAAGTTCAAGTGTTAAAACCATGCAAGTCTGTTTAAGAATCAAGTGAAGATGTGCTGGATTTTAAAGCTCGACAACTAGTATCTATCGAGGTTTAAGAAAATCAGATTTTCAGTTTTGATTTTCATCCAATCCGTGTATAGATGTTTGGGCTTTCTTTTCTCACAACCCTAAACATATATAAGGATTGTTTTAAGAGCCGTCACAACTGATGCACATCAATGCAAAAGTTTTTCACAAGCATATTGTGAACTGGAGACATATGCCTTAGTTTATCTTTCTCTTCAAGAAGTTGTTGTGTTTGTCCACCGTAGGGTTTTGTAACCAAGGAGTTTCGTGATCTTCATCATGTTGATGAACTGAAAAACTTTGCAGCCAACATCCTTCTTAAGTTGGTGTGTAAGCCGCATATTGGGATCCGCGCATTGAATTGGTTAGTCACGAACTAGGAACCGTGCATTGAAAGGAGAGATTGTCACTACAGAACAAGTCTAATTGGGTATTGGGGTAAGGATTCAACTGTAGGTTGGTAAAAGGTACTGGGATTCCTTTACTTGTAACTGCTTGTTGTGATAATAGTGAATTCTTGGGAGTGGTGACCTTAAAATCACCCAGTGGAGTTTTTGCCTTGGAGGTTTTCCCCATTCGTAAACAAATCACCGTGTCAACTTTATTTTCCGTTGCATATTAACTTAGTTGGTGATTTGTTTGTGCCACCACGCGCATTACATGTTAATTAACTTAATTAATTCACTTGGCTAATTAATTGGTTAATTTATCACAAGGGGTCAATACATTCTTGGCCTATCAAGTGGTATCAGAGCAGGCACACTCTGATTAGGTTTTAATCTTTACTGTGTGATCCATTGACCCCTGTTGTCATGGCTGCAACCGGCTTAAAAAGATCTTTGTTTTCAAATACATGTTGCTTTTCTAATCTCTACTTGTTTGAGTATATCAGAAAATGCAAGTCTAAAAGTTATTTGAATTCTATCATGATGATTATTGGAAAAGATCTTAGCTTGACAAAGAAGAAACTAGATTGTCTCAGAATGAAAATGTGAAAAGGAGTTCGTTTGAGAAGAGTGACAGTTAAAGGCTTTGTTCATAAAAGGTAGATGAGAGAAAACACCATTCCCACTGATCTGTCATCTAAGCACAAAGTATGCTTCATGATGAAGTCTGCATTTAAGGTTATGGACATGTGTTTGTGGTACCTAGACAACAGCTGCTCAAGACACATGACTGGAGACCGATCTCTCTTCAAGGTTTTCAAGTTTAAGAAAGGTGGTAATGTCACTTTTGGTGATGGGAGCAAATCACAAATTAAAGGAAAGGGAATCATCTCTCTACCTGGACTGCCAGACATTGCAAATGTTCAATATGTAGAAGGTCTGAGAGTGAACCTGTTGAGCATAAGTCAGATATGTAATCAAGACTTTATGGTACTATTCTCAAAAGGGAAATGCCTTGTCATGGATGAGTTTGGGAAGAAACTTATAAGTGGTGTTTGCACTCTAGACAATTGTTATGGTTTGGTTCCTGATGCTGATATTGTGTGCAATAGCATTCGTTTACCAAATGAAGATCTATGGCACCGAAAGATGGGACATGCTAGTTACAAACATCTTTCAATTGTATCTAAGCATGAGTTAGTCTTTGGGATACCAAAGCTCAGTAGAGTGAACAATGTGGTGTGTGGACCATGTCAGCTTGGAAAACAGACGAAAGCTAAACATCTAGGCACTCAGACATCCGCTACATCTGGACCATTGGAGCTATTACATCTGGATCTCATGGGTCTAACTAGAACCGAGTTTCTTGGTGGAAAGAGATACATCATGGTTATGGTAGATGACTTCACTGGGTATACTTGGGTCATCCTTCTACGATCCAAGTCTGATGCTCCTGAGCACATTGAAGCCTTGTGCACAAGATTGCAGAATGAGAAGTGTTTAAAGATTGATTGAATTCGAAGTGATCACGGTAAAGAATTCGAGAACTCATACATGGAGTCCTTTTGCACTAGATCAGGTATATCTCAAGAATTCTTTGCTCCTATTACTCCTCAGTAGAATGGTGTAGTAGAAAGAAAGAAAAGAGTTATTCAAGAGATGGTTAGAGCCATGTTGCACAACAAGTATGTGGCTCGAAACTTGTGGGGAGAAGCCGTTAACACTACATGTCATACAGTTAACAGAGTGTACTTTAGACTAGGTACCAAGAAGACTCCCTATGAGCTATGGAAGGGAAGGAAGCCAAATGTTAAGTATTTTAGAAATTTTGGAAGTACTTGTTTCATTCTTAAGAATAGAGAGAATGTGGAAAAATTTGACTCCTGAAGCGATGAAGGTATATTTTTGGGATACTCCTCTACAAGTAAGGCTTATTGGGTATACAACAAAAGAACCAAGAAGGTAATGGAAACTGTGAATATTGTTATCGATGAATCTTTAGAGTCCGGTTCTGAGAAACTTAGTAAGGAAATCCCCAAAGAAATTCTTCCTCCCGAGCCTAAGGACGTTCAAGAAATTGTTGATCAAAAGCCCACTTCTCTAAGTACTCCCGGCACTCCAAGTGTTGTAGAAGGTTCAGCAGACATACCTACTTCACCTAATTCTGAATCCCATGAAGAGAAAGGACCTTCCTCCAGGATTAAATTGAATCATTCTCTTGAAGTTATTGTGGGAAATATGAATGAACTTACACTAAGGAAGCGTACAATTGATAAGTGTGTTGCTAACTTTGTGTCTTACTCTTGTTATTTGTCGCAGGTTGAACCTACTAAAGTTGAGGAAACTCTTCAAGATGAAAGCTGGGTTGAAGCTATGCATGATGAACTGCTTCAGTTTCAAAGGAATGATGTCTGGACTCTAGTACCTAGACTAGAGGGTGAGCACATCATTGGCACAAAGTGGATATTCTGCAATAAGACTGATGATGAGGGTAATGTGATCCGTAACAAGGCTCGTCTTGTAGATCAAGGATACTCTCAAATGGAAGGAGTAGACTACAATGAGACATTTGCTTCAGTAGCCCGTATGGAGTCCATTAGAATTCTCCTAGCCTTGGCATGTCACTTCAAATTCAAGCTTTACCAAATGGACGTAAAGACTGCTTTCTTGAACGGGTTTCTTAAGGAAGATGTTTATGTGGCTCAACCAAAAGGATTCATTGATCCATACTTTCTGTATCATGTGTTGTACCTCAAGAAGACACTTTATGGTTTAAAGCAAGCCCCTAGAACTTGGTATGATCGATTCATACAATACTTGGTGTCACATGGGTTCACAAGAGGAAAAGCTGATCAAACTCTCTTCATCAAAAGTGAAGATGGCGAGTTGATAGTTGCTTAAGTCTACGTTGATGATATCATCTTTGGTTCGACTAAGGATGAACTTGCTCATAATTTCTCAAAACTCATACAGGCCAAGTTCGAGATGAGCATGATTGGAGAGTTGACTCACTTCCTTGGTTTGCAGATCCATAAAAAAGAGTCAGGTATATTCCTATCTCAATCTAAATATGCTAAAAATCTTGTGAAAAAGTTTGGTTTGGAATCTGCTAGTTCTGTTAGAACCCCTATGAGCCCAAATGTTAAACTCACTGTTGATTTGTTGGGTAAAAGTGTTGATTCATCTCTTTATAGAAGCATGATAGGTAGTCTTCTTTACCTTACTGCTAGTAGACCTAACATTAGTTACAGTGTGGGAGTGTGTGCCAGATATCAGGCTAATCCCAAAGAATCTCATATGATTGCTTTGAAAAGAATCATCAAGTATGTCAAAACCACTGTCGACTTTGGTGTGTGGTATAGCAAGGACACAAATGATGTCTTAGCTGGGTACTCTGACGCTGACTGGGCTGGAAATGTTGATGATAGAAAGAGTACATCGAGGGATTGTTTTTATGTGAGTAATAATCTTGTCTCCTAGATGAGCAAAAAGCGGAATTCCATCTCATTATCCATTGAAGAGGCTGAGTACATTGCTGCCGGTAGCTATTGCACCCAACTTCTATGGATGCAAAAACTTCTTCTTCAAAAGCATCTTACCATCTACTGTGACAATACCAGTGCCATCAACATCTCTAAGAATCCGGTTCAACATTCTCGAACTAAACACAAAGAGATTCAACATCACTTCATTCGGGAGCTTGTCGAAGATGGTACTCTTAATTTTGAGTTCATTCACACTGATGATCAGAAGGCTGATTTGTTCACCAAACCTCTTGATAGCAAACGGTTTGAATTCCTTCACTAAAACATTGGTGTTATTTCCATGGATTGATCTCTTTTTCTTCTCCTCCTTCCTCATGCATTTGCATCTAGTTTTATGCATTGCTTTGTTTTGTTTAACATGTTTTTGTGTGTTTATTTTCAGTTTTGTTTTATTTTGTTTTTCATAAAAAAAATTGAAAAATCAGAAAAATACAAAAAAGTGTGTGTTTGTGTACATTGGTACTTTTGTACCTTGGATGACCATTGAAACAAAATTTTCTAAACTTTGTATCTTTTGTAGCTTAGATGAGCATCTCTATGCACAACTAAGCAAGTGAGCTTTGTGGCTCGTGTTTGTGATTAGTAAGATTAAGTAATCTCTTGTACTTAACACTCGTATCACTCTTTTTGACGGGAAGGACTAGAAAATACTAAGAGAAAGGCATAAATAACCATCTCATCACTGTTGCCTGCCAATCATGAAATGACATCTGTATGCTTCGGCAGAGCAAAAGTGCAATGTCAAAAGCTAACATCATTGAGTATTTCTTTTCTATCTCTTATATGCCCATGCATAGTTTGCTCAAAAGAAAATATGCAAAGAAAAATAAAAGCAAAAAGAATCAAAATGCTTTATTTATATGATTGCAAGCGTGTCTTCTAGGAGATGTGGGAGTTATAAGATGTACCTCGAAAGTTATGATTGTGTGTGAGTTAAAGTGATTTTCTCATATCTTAAATCACCAAAACATGTAGACACTTATGCAATCTTGCGATATTTTTCACACACAACACGCAATATTCTTTGCTACTTTTAATACATGTGCAGGTACAAAGTGATTTGGCCATCATAAGGAATACTTGTGTTAATGTATGCTCACTAAATTGTCTTAACTTGTTTTTGAAATATAAAATTGGTTAGACTTGTTTAGTATGTGTGTGTGTTTTGGATCTAAATTCTTGACATTTTTCTTGTTGAGAGATGATTTTGAGAGCTTAAAATGTTGTTTGGATCTTTGGTTATGTAGATTGCATTCATATCTGTGTTTTTCTCTTCTTGAAAATCTGTTTTTAAGCAATCTCGATAGCTGCTGGACACCTCTCGACAGCTAGGCTATCTATCGAGCCCTTTGAGCTTCTTTTTATCGCATTCTCGATAGCTCCTCGACAGCTTCTTGATCCATCCAGAAAGCTTCTGTCTCCTCGATAGATGCTCGATAGCTTCTCGATCCATCGAGCCCCGTTTGCTATGGACACTTCTCAATAGCTCCTCGATAGCTATTTCTCGCCTTTTTAATTCTTGATAGCTCTCGATCTATCGAGATACTGAGATTTCTATATATAGGGTCCGCGCAACATTTCTCTCATTTCTCCTCGATCTCTCTCGACAGAACTCGTCTTCTCACCTTCCCAAACACCTCTCTCTCACTCCAAATCACTTCCCCACTCTCTCTTCGGTCTCAAGATCACTTCCTTTCTCTGGTATGATTCTTTTTCACTCCTTTATCATGCATTTCGTCTTTTGTGACCTAACTTTTGGGGTTTGTTGAAAAATTTAGGGTTTTTCAAGTTTAATGAGGTTTTTGCAAAATTTTTTGGATGGGTTTTTGTTTAAATGATTTCAAATCATCATGCATTGCATCTCAGGTGCATTTTAACTATATTTTCTTCCATTATAGATGTGTGCTATATATGTTGAATTGCTGTGTGCAGTTAGGTTTGGATTGGGCTAAGCCCATAATGTTTTTAAAGTTGCATGTCACATGTTCATGCATTTTCATGCATACGTACCTCATTTTTTTATCATTTTGATATTAATTGTGTTTGGTGCTATTATGCTTGTCTCTATCTCTTTCTTTCTTTCGGTTAGTTGCTCTATGGCACCTAAACGGAAATCTACTCCGTCTCGGAACCCTCTTTGTTTCAGGGCATCTTCTTCCTCTTTCCCCTCTGATCCTACTCCATCTCACGTTAGGTTCCATGATGATAAAGCCCGTAAGGACTTTTCGGAGAACTTCTCACGACAAGGCATTCATTCGGAACGCCAAGTAGTTCTATCAGATTTTTCCGATACTGACCTTCCCACTGTCATCTACAGTCGGGGTTGGGAGTCACTGTGTGGCATCTCGTCACTTGTCACTCTGTGATTATACAAGAGTTTTACTCCAATATGCATGGATTCGATTATTCAGTACCTCATTTTATTACTCGCGTTTGAGGTACGCGCATCGTAGTCACTCCGGATATTGTATTCGAGGTGCTACATGTTCCTAGGGTAGCGTATCCTAACTACCCTGGTTGCGATTATCTTAAGACTGTGTCTAAAGGCGAACTCTCATCTCTTTTTTGCGAGACACCTTCTTCTTGGGGTGATCGTCAAAACACCCCTTGCTCGGGCTTTGCAAAAGGTCCAAGGTTCCTTAACATGGTGATGACATTCGTTCTTCATCCTTTGCCTTACTATAACTCTATCACAGAGCCTCGTGCTCAATTTTTGTTGTCCCTCCTTGAGAGGCTTACCATTGATTTTTCCCTCTCACTTCATTCTATCCCTCATAGATGTCTATAGGGATATGGCAACCCGTGATAAGCTCATTTTTCCTTCGGTTATCACGTGGATTCTTCGCCATTTTTCTGTCTCTTATCCTGAGTCTCCACACTTTTCGGTTATGTGTGCCATAGACGCTACTACTGTCAAACGGAGCGAGGCCCAGCTTCGACCAAAGCGACCATGGACAGAGACAGCGACTCCTTCAGCTTCTTCCGCTCCTTTCACATCCGCACCTTCTTCATCGGCGGGTGGTGTGACCCTCGAGGCGGTCATGGCGCAGCTGCAGTGCATGGATGCTCGCTTTGACATACTTAGTGATGAGTTGTGTCAGGTGAATACCCGTGTCGGCCGTATTGCTAGACAGCAGGCTCGCTTTGGTGGCTTCGTAAAGTCTCCCTCTCTTTCTCCAGAGGCATCTGAGGACAAGGACGATGATGGTGACTTCGACGACGATGATGTTGATAAGGATGAGGATGCTAGCTCGCCTAGTGACGATGAGATGACTGCTTGATTTACTTTCCTTTTGTCATTCGTGACAAAAAGGGGGAGTAGTTTTGGGACGAGTGTAGTCATGTACATAAGGGGAGAGTTAGCATAGGAGATTTTTGTTAGGGGGAGTGTTTTTCTTTTTGAGGGATGTAGTGAGGACTTATGTATTTTTTTCTTTTCTTCTTTTATTGATACATTGTTCTTACTTTGTGATAGCAAACCTTATACTTATGATGTTATATATATATGATGAGGTTGTTATTACATTTCTTTCACCTATTTTTACATGTGTTGTTTTTTTATCTCTTTATGCACATGCTTCTTATATATTGTATGCAATCTTTTATTTCTGTTTCACACTAGGATGCCGTGATGAGTTCTGTTTAAATTGTTTCAGAAATACAGGTTGTCCAAGTCTTCTTGCCATGAACTCTCTTCTTGCAAAGTTTTTCAAGAGTTTGTGTTAGGATAGATTTTATTGTATTCAACAAGTGGGTATGAGTTAAGTGATTTATGACTTCTCTCATATGTTCATTTGTTTGTTGTGGTTTTGTCATGTATTGCCAAATGGGGAGATTGTTAGGACATATGTGAATCATGTTAAGAACATATGTTATTACAGAATTGGCTAATCCTTTGACAAAACACACTTTACTTGTAATTGGGTAGATCTAGGATGTGTTTAATGCTTCAAGGAAAAAGGTTTCAAGTTCAAGTGTTAAAGCCATACAAGTCTGTCCAAGAATCAAGTGAAGAAATGCTAGATTTTAAAGCTCGATAGCTAGTATCTATCAAGGTTTAAAAGGCTGTTTAAGCCTGATGCTTGACAGATGCTCGATAGATAGGGTATCTATCGAGGTTTAAGAAAATCAGATTTTTAGTTCTGATTTTCATCCAATCCGTGTATAGATGTTTGGGCTTTCTTTTCTCACAACCTTAAACATATATAAGGATTATTTTAAGAGCCGTCACAGCTGATGCATATCAATGTAAAAGTTTTTCACAAGCATATTATGAACCGGAGACATATGCCCTAGTTCATCTTTCTCTTCAAGAAGCTGCTGTGTTTGTACACCATAGGGTTTTGTAACCAAGGAGTTTCGTGATTTTCATCATGTTGATGAACTGAAGAACTTTGCAGCCAACATCCTTCTCAAGTTGGTGTGTAAACCACGTACTGGGATCCGCGCATCGAATTGGTTAGTCATGTACTAGGAGCCGTGCATTGAAAGGAGAGATTGTCACTACAAAATAAGTCCAATTGGTATTGGGGTAAGGATTCAACCGTAGGTCCGTATAAGGTACTAGGATTCCTTTACTTGTAACCGCTTGTTGTGATAATAGTGAATTCTTGGGAGTGGTGACCTTAAAATCACCTGGTGGGGTTTTTGCCTTGGAGGTTTTCCCCATTCGTAAACAAATCACCGTGTCAACTTTATTTTCCGCTGCATATTAACTTAATTGGTGATTTGTTTGTGCTACCACGCGTATTGCATGTTAATTAACTTAATTAATAAACTTGGCTAATTAATTGGTTAATTTATCACAAGGGGTCAATACATTCTTGGCCTATCAAGTGGTATCAGAGCAGACACACTCTAATTTAGTTTTAATATTTGCTGTGTGATCTATTGACCCCTGTTGTCATGGCTGCAACCGGCTTGAAAAGATCTTTGTTTTCAATATAGGCAGTTAGGTACTGCTATTAAGAAATATGAATTAAGAACATTGGTACAGTGTGACTATATTTGAAGTAGTGGTGATGCCAAAAATTATTTCATGGGGTCGAATATAAATATGATGATTAGTATTTTTTCTTTTCTTTGAATACATTGTATTCCTACTATGTGTAGTTGGATATATAATATTGTGCTATAAACAAAGATCAAAAAATAAATCAAGTATTTTATAATCCAAGTGTGTACTACATAAAATATACCTTTTTTTTAAAATTTTTTTTATAATCAGCATATGACATACTTTCATTAAACAGAACCGAAGTTCAAATTGATCACATCATGTTGAATTTGATTCGCAATTATGGGAGGAGTATCCTCCACCCATATGATACAATCATTCACACACTTGGCATGTCTAGCCATAAGACGTGCCACAAAGTTTCCACTCCTGCTAATGTGGGTTGCCTCCCACAAGTTAAACACGCACAACCCCATTTGAATTCCCTCAATCACTTTCTGGATGGTGCCTGGCATCGGACAGTGCTTAATCAGGGAGTTAACCACCGTTTGTGCATCACTCTCGATAATGACATCTTTTAGCCCAAGGTCCCAAGCAAGGAGAACCCCTTCCTCCACGGCCTCAGCTTTAGTTTCTAAGGATCCTAATGGCAACTCCACTCTTCTGCTCATCGCTCCCATCAGTTGGCCCCATTCATTCCTAATCACAACCTCGATTCCATAAATCCTTGTTTCTTTAAACACTACTCCATCGACATTGATTTTATAGCACCCTTGTCTAGGGGGAGTCCATGGAGGCTTGTCGGAGGGGAGGGGGGGGGGGGGGGCGCTTGAGCTTTTTACCTGTCTGACTTCCCTTACATATTCAGCTACCTCCCTAACAATCACATCATGCCTTTTGCTTTGCCCACCATGTCTCAATGAGTTCCTGTTATTCCACAGGCTCTAAGCCGTGATAGTAAACAAGTTCCTGTTTTCCTTAACTTCCCACACAATATTTAAAAATTCCCTAGGAGGCTCAAGAAGGAAAGGTAGTTTGATTTTTGTTCCACTCCTAACCGCTACAACTAAACTGCATCCCTACAGGATATGTCTTGATGATTCACTGAGGCCACACAAATCACAGCTATCTTCCTGTCTGATCCCCCTTGACTTCAAATGGAGTTTTGTTGGCAAGATATTCTTATAGGATCTCCACATATAGTGCTTGATCTTGTTTGGACAATTCAGGTTCCATATCAATTTCCAAATGGCTTTCATTCCCAAATTATTCGAGCTACCCCTTCTCTCAGTTTGATTGTTGCCTTCCTTCAGGCATTTTTGGCCCACTCTACAAGCACTCTTCATTGTGAATCTACCGTTGGATGTCCAGGCCCAACTAAGAGAATCATTAGGAAGGCGAGGGTTGATGAGAATTCCCAAAATTACCTTAGCTTCATGGGGGAGGAAGATATTTCTCACCTTGGTTGCATCCCATTCTCTCCTCTCCATGTCTAGGAGGCTCGAAACCATCTCCAATCCAGGGTGAAGGCCACGCGGGCTAACCATTATAAAAGAATCTGAGTTTGGGATCCATCTATCATCCTAAATGTGCACCCGTTTCCCATTTCCTATATTCCACCTAGAACTATTCTTGATAATATCCTTTGTTGCCATAATGGTTCTCCATGCATAGGATGGTCTACTGCCCAACTGTGCTTCTTTAAAAGAATTTCACGCGAAGTATTTCACTTTGAACACTCTATGGACCAGAAAGCTTGGGTTTTGCTGGATTTGCCACCCTTGTTTTGAAAGTAAAGTTAAATTGAAGGCTTTAAGGTCCCTAAATCCCATACCCCCCCCCCCCCCTCCATCTTCGGTGTGAACAACTTCTCCCACGAGATCCAGGCCATTTTCCTCTCTTTTTCCTTTTGCCCCCACCAAAAATTACTCATCATGGAGTTCAGCTCCTTGCATAATGATTTTGGTAATTTGAAACAACTCATCGTGTATGTAGGCATGGCTTGGGCCACCGCTTTGATGAGTATTTCTCTACCCTCATTAGATAGTGGTTTACCTTTCTAGCCAGCTATTTTCCTCCCCACCTGGTCTTTAATCCGATTGAAAGCTTTCCTTTTGCCCTTTCCTACTAGTAGAGGCAGACCAAGGTACTTTTTGTGGTGCTGTATGATTTGGGCTCCAAACTTTTGCTTCACTTGGTCCTGAATCTCTCTACTAGTATTCTTGCTGAAGAAGAGAGAAGTTTTCTCCTTGTTGAGCTTTTGGCCTGAGTCACCTTTTATAGTCCTCAAGCACCTTCATTACCCTACTACCTTCTTCAATAGTAGCCCTGCAAAATACAATTCTGTCATCAGCAAAAAGCAAGTGGGATATACTTGGAGCTCCCTTGAACACAACAATCCCCTTTATGTGCCCCTCCAACTCTTCCTTTTTCAGCATGGCAGACAAGCCCTCTACACATAGCAAAAATAGGTATGGAGAAGTTGGATCTCCTTGTCGGAGTCCCCTCGATGAAACGATCTTGCCTTTGGGTTCGTCATTTATCAACACTGAGTAGGACATAGTGCTTACGCACATCATCATGAGGGATATTCACCTCTCATGGAAGCCCATCTTTCTCATCATGGCCTCCAAGTATACCCATTCGACCCTATCATAGGCCATATTCATATCGAGCTTTATGGCCATTAAAACCTCCTTTTCCTTCTTCCTTTGGTCAATACAGCCCATTGTTTCGAAAGCCACAAGGACATTGTCTGTTATGAGCCTCCTTGGAACAAAAGCGCTTTGCAATTCATTAATCACCACTACAAGAATTATTTTCGGCCTATTAGCAAATACTTTGGAAATGATTTTGTAAATTACGTTACATAAACTTATTGGTCTGAATTTAGTAATTTTTTATGGGATTTTACTTTTGGGATGAGGCAGATATATGTTTCATTAAGGCCACAGGGCATCATACTAGAATTGAGAGCATTCAAGACACAATTTATAACATCAGTGCCTACAATATCCCGGTATTTTTGATAGAATATAGGAGACATACCATCCGGGCCCGAGGATTTTGTGGGGTGCATTTGCTTGAGGGTGCTCCACACTTTTTCTGCCTTAAACTTTACTAGCAATTCATTGTTCATGTCTGAGGTAACCTAGATGGTGATTGCACTCAGACTGGCTTCAAAATTGGTTGGATGGTCAGACCTGAAGATGGCTACAAAGTACTCCAGAATAGTGCCTTCAATACTCTCCTGGTTTTCTTGCTAGACCCCATTTAGATTTTGTAGCCCCGAAGCATTTCCTATTTAAGGCTATGTGGACAAGGGAAATATTGTGGAATCAAAGTTTCCACATAGCCTTAAATAGGAAATGCTTCTTTACCGGTTTTCTGGGCTGGCTTCGTTTGAGAAATAAAGCTAAGAGGTATTGGTCCAATATGGACATCGAGAAATGATGTACACTAGCTTTTGGGAAATTCACCATCCAACTCTCATTCGCCACCATTCTATCGAGTCTGAGCTTAGTTCGTTGATCCCCAAATCACCCATTGCACCACGTGAATCGTTGTCCAATAAATCCTAAATAGAAGAGCCCGCATCTACTCAGGCACTCTTTGAAGTCTTCCATTTGCTTAGCATCTCTGTCTAACCCTCCTAATTTTTCATTTGGGTATATGATCTCGTTAAAATTTCCGAAGACAATCCATGACAAGTCATGTTGGGCTCTCAGCACTTCCAATAATTGCCATGAAATGAATCTTTCATCCATTTCTGTTTGACTTTAGAACCCCGTAGCTCACCACGAGATTGATGTTGCACCTTCACGAACGACCACATCAATGTGTGAATTGGAGTAACTCTTGAAACTTACATCTGTGCCTTCTTTCCATAACATAGCTAGACCTCCACTCCTTCCATCATTAGGGACAGTGATACCCTGCATGTATTCGAGCTTGTTCTGGATGCCCTTAACCCTACTCATGCCAGCCTTCGTCTTTGCTAGGAAGACCAACAGAGGGTCTTTTGATCTCACCTCATTGGTGAGTGTTCAAACTGCCAGGGAGGACCCTAATCCTCTGTAGTTCCAGGCTATGATACTTATTGGGCTCGGCGGTGCTACTCAGAAACCACCAAACACCTTCATCCTTTTGCTTCTCCCACTACATACCTTCTGTTGGTTTGGTCTGGGCTGTGGGTAGGTTTGGTGAGTTTTCACTCAAAAGAGCTTCCTTCTCTTCTATCTTTCCAACCAACCCGTTGACCTTTCCATTTTTTTGCAACTCCCTTAGTGGATGTTTTGAGGCCTTTGATTTTGTTGCTTCTCATGTAGGGTTGCTATCACCCCGGTTTGTTAGCTTTGGCACGTGATCCCTACCTAACTCCCTTTTCTTCCCAGATACACAAGTAAACTTTGGCGTCATCTCCGATCCAACACTAGCTACCCAATGCCTACTCTCTGAATCTCTTTCCATTCCAGACTTGGTTGTTTCCTTTTCGCCCCTTCTTATCAGTTCTCCTCTCAACCAGGCCCTTTATTGTAGACAAACATTCTCTAGATGGTTGTTGTTTTCTGAAGATTTCGGTAGTCTTTAAGAGCGTGGTTGAGCATACCACATCTATAGCAGAAGTTAAGGAGTCTCTCATACTTGAAATTGACCCATCTGCTTTCCCCTCCTTCTATGATAATTTTTTTCCCTCGAACAAGTCTTTTTGTGACATCAATACGGACCCATACCCAGAGTCATTTTCCCCATTGAACTCCCGATTCTGGGACATCCACTTCCATGACCATCCCAAGCTTGAAACCAATCGCCCACCTAGTTTCTTTTGTTCTACTCTTCAGAGGTAGGTTGAAGATCTGGATCCAATAAGGAGACCATTTTAGCTCTATCTCCTTTGGGGTCAACTCTCCCTCAAATTCTTGGATTAGAAATAGCTGTTTCTCATAGTTCCACAGGCACATGTCAAGCACTTTTTTCTTATCCTTTCCATCTCCAAACTCCACCAAGAACAAGTCCTCCTCTATCTTTGAGATTTGGACCCCCTTTTTTGGTTTCCACAACATCCTCATGTTCTTCCTCAGGGCACCGAAGCTTATGCTTCTATGGGACAAGATCTTTAGAACATCGCAATTCTTTCCTAGCTCTCTTGCAGCTTTTGTGCTACTGCTACCAAGCTCAATGCCTTCGTCTTCCTCCTCCGTAAATGATAGTTTCCTCCATAGCTCTTCAAGTTCCTCTGCCATAGCTTTCCTTCTACTCTGACCTCCCTACGTGGGGGTGGAAAGAAACCCAACATGACCTCACCCGAGGAAGGTCACTCTACCTCTTGCAAGGGGCTGCAAGACATTCAACTTCTTCTACGTGCACAAGAGCACGAGACCACAAAAACATATAAAAGAATAAATATACCTATTAACTTCAACAAACCTAAGTCAAGATTAACAAAATAGATTCAATATATCTTTAATTGATCGTTAATCAACTATCATTTTTATGAGAAGGAAGCTCAATTCTTTTTCTGTTTTCCATTTTATTTTAATATATATTAATTCTAAATTTATGAATACAGAATTATTAGTATATAACTTTATTCAAATTTTTTTTTTTTTGATAATCATATAACTTTATTCAAATTAATATTAGAAACCATAGACTTTGATATAGAATTTATATAATCAAACAAATAATTTTATGGATAAATTATACTTCTGGTCCTTGAAATTTAATGTAATTTTAATTTTGGTCCTTCAAAATTAAAATGCTTTGGTTTGGTCCCTAAAATTTAAGGTAAGTTCGATTTATATCCCTTAAATATGAGATTGGTTCAATTTTGGTTCCTTAAATATTTGGTTGATTTGACTTGGTCCCTCAAAAATGGGGTGCCTCAACCCCCGTTAGTAATGTATAATAAATGGAGAGACTAAATTGTTTCATTTTAAAATTTTAGGGACCAAATTAGAACATTTTAAATTGCAAGAACTAAATACACCAAATTTTAGTAACCGAAAGTATCATTTAGTCGTAAGTATAAATATCTAATAATTTAAAATAAAATATTGGACCACACATATGCGCGCGCACACAAACACACATATAATCAATATCTATTTAGGAATTAAAAAAAATGGGGGGGCGGGGGGTCGAGGGGAGGATTGGGGTGTGGCACCTACAGTGGCTCTACCATTGGTTTGATAGTTGAAAGATATTTTATACTAGTTTCTGGGGTAAAAGATAAACACGCATGTGATTTTAAGAGTTTTTATATTATTGATAATAATAAAAAATTATTATCTTTTAACCCAAAAAGATAATCATGAAATTTGGTTGAACTATGTTAAATTTTTTGTAATCAATTTCCCGTTTATGCGAATGATCTTGGAGTATTTCTAACTTGGTACTTCAAATTAATAAAAACAAGTCATTTAAGAAAATAATATAACATAAATAGAAAAAGAGTTAAATTTTGTATTAGATGTATTTTTTTGGCTTTTGAGTACCAGCTTAGTTGTATTCCCTTATGAGCATTTGTTGTATTTTTATTTGCTTTAAAGTACCAGTTCAAAGTTTTTAAGGTCAGACTAAAGTTCAACCGAGGTTAACCCATGAAAAAATAAAAAATAAAAAATAAATTAATTCAATTACATAAAATAAATTAATATAATAGTTTGCTACATAAAGATACAACAAGCTAATTTGCCTTAATGGTTAATGTATCAGCCTCTAGCCTCCGATTTCCACTTAACCCAGTTGAACAAATTGGTCTAGTCTAGTTATGAAAACAGTGCAATCAAGAATGAAGGTTGGGGGCTCGAAGACGATCAGATACTGTCCTAGTCTCAACCATAAATGATGTCAACTAGGGATCGGCGGAAGTTACTTATAGGACTCCACTGGCACCTTATGAGAAATCAAAGTCTTTGGGTTCCGGAGGGAGTATGATCACAAGGCTGAAACTTAAAGGAATTGATGAAAGGAAACCACCAGGAGTGGAGCCTGCGGCTTAATTTGACTCAACATGAGGAAACTTACTAGGTCTAGACATAGTAAGGATTCATAGACTGAGAGCTCTTTCTTGATTCTATGGGCGGTGGTACATGCCCGTTCTTAGTTGGTGGAGTGATTTGTCTAGTTAATTTCGTTAACGAATGAGACCTCAGCCTACTAACTAGCTATGCAAAGGTGACCCTCCGCAGCTAGCTTCTTAGAGGGATTATGGCTGCTTAGGCCAAGGAAGTTTGAGGCAATAACAGGTCTGTAATGCCTTTAGATATGCTGAGCTGCACACATGCTAAATTGCTGTATTCAATGAGTTTATAGCCTTGGCAAACAAGCCTAGGTAATCTTTGAAATTTCATTGTTATGGGGATAGATCATTGCAATTGTTGGTCTTCAGCGAGGAATTCCTAGTAAGCGTGAGTCATCAGCTCGCGTTGACTATGTCATTGCCCTTTGTACACACTGCCCGTCGCTCCTTATTAAAAAATCTGGTGAAGTGTTTGGATCTGCGATGTAGGCAATTTGTTGCCGACGACTTTGCTAAAAGTCCACTGAACCTTATCATTTAGAGAAAGGAGAAGTCGTAACAAGGTTTCTGTAGGTGAACCAGCAGAAGGATCATTGTCGAAACCTACCTAGCAGAATGACCTGCAAACTGGTGACAACCAACGGGGGGCGGGGGGTGCACGTCACCCTCTCGCCCCCTGAGGACGAGGACCCCACGTCTCCCGCCCACAAACCAAACCCTGGCATGGAACACGCCAAGAAAATCAAACAAAGAAAGCCCCACAGGAGGCCTCAAATACGGTGCGCCGTCGTTGTCAATGTCTTACAAATTATCCAAAACAACTCTCAGCAACAGATATCTAGGCTCTTGCATCAATGAAGAACGTAGTGAAATGCGATACTTGATGTGAAGTGTAGAATCTCGCGAATCATCGAGTTTTTGAACGCAAGTTGCGCCCGAAGCCATTCGACCAAAGGCACGTCTACCTGGGTGTCACACATTGTTGCCCCCCTAAACGCCAGTTTGGGCAGGGTGGAAGTTGGCCTCTCGAGTGCCCCCGCGCACACGGTTAGCCCAAAAGCTAGTCCTCTGGGATGAGCAACACGAAAATTGATGGTTTTCGAACCCTTGTTCCCCATCATACGCGCCTTGTCGCCCAAACGTGTGCTCACCGACCCTTATGCGCCACCTTGGCAGTGCTCCCAACGCAACTCCAGGTCAAACTGGACAACCCGTTAATTTTAAGCTTATCAATAAGCGGCGCAAAAGAAACTTACAAGGATTTTCCTAGTAACGGCGAGCAAACCGGGAACATCCTTGCTTGAGAATCTGGCGCTTTCATGGGGTCTCCTAATTGTAGTTTGGAGAAGTGTCCTCAACGCCGAACCAGGCCCAAGTACCCTAAAAGGGGGCGCCGGAGAAGGTGAGGGCCTCGTCGTGCTTGGGCCCTGTCGCACCACGAGGCACTATTGGCGAGTTGGGTTGTTTGGGCATGCAGCCCTAATCGAGCGGTAAATTCTGCCAAAGGCTAAATACAGGCGAGAAACTGATAGCAAACAAGTACCTCTAAGGAAAGATGAAAAGGAATTTGAAAAGAGAGTCAAAGAGTGCTTGAAATTATCAGGAGGGAAGCAAATGGGGACCAACGATGCGCTTCGGTCGAATGTGGAATGGCGACAGCCGGTTTGCCGATCAACTCAGAGCGTAGACCGATGCGGATTACGGTGGCGACCCAAGCCCAGGCTATAATTATGCCTGTAGTGCCGTCGTTGCTACGATCATGGCGGGCAGCAAGCAGCTCATAGTGTGCCTCGGCATTTGTGTGCTCCTGGCATTGACCTGTGGACTCTCCATTCGGCCTGTCTTGAAACACAAACTAAGGAGTCTGACATGTGTGCGAGTCAACGAGCCAGCAAACTCGTAAGGTGCAAGAAAGCTAATTGGCGGGATCCCCCTAAGGGTTGCACCACCAACCGACCTTAATCTTCGGAGAAAGGTTCAAGTCAAAGCATACTTGTTGGGACCCGAAAGATGGTTAACTATACCTAAGCAGGGCAAAGCCAGAGGGAACTCTGGTGGTGGCCCGTAGTGATATTGATGTGCAAATCGTTCGTCGGACTTGGGTATATGAGCGAAATACTAATCGAACCGTCTACTAGCTGGTTTCCTCCAAAGTTTCCCTCAGGATAACTAGAGCCCACATGTGAGTTCTATCAGGTAAAGCCAATGATTAGAGGCAACGGGGGCGCAATGCCCTCGACCTATTCTCAAACTTTAAATAGGTAGAATGGCGTGGCTGCTTCATTGAGCTGCGCCAAGGAATCGAGAGCTCTTAATTATGAGTACTTAAGAATTTTATGAAGGCTTACGTCAAAAATAAAAAATAAAAAAAAGAAAAAGAAAAGAAGAAGTATATATATATAAAGTCTTTTTTGTTAGATCCAAATTACTTGAAAAATACGTGAAAATAGTATTTTCCAACCTACAATGTAGCTAAAGGTGTGGTTTGGATTGCGTTTTTTTGTGCGTCTGCGTTCAGCGTTTTTTTCTTTTTTTTTCTTCAATGCATGAACAGTAAAATCACATGAATTTACTGTGCAGAGGCAAAAATCACTGTTCACATACTGTAGCAACACTGTTCACGCATTTAAAAATATTAAAAAATGGATCCCATGGTACTATTTACACATTTAAAAATTATTTTGCTACAGTGTTTTCATTTTTCAGTTTCAGCAAAAATAAGTTCTATTCAAACGGACCCAAAGTCTCCCTTACTTGTGGAATTGGCAGAATAACTAGAACATCCAACATGATGAACCGTAAGTGCCTTCGCCATTTTGCCCAACGTGTAGTATTTCTCTCATCATTATGGTCATCAAGTTCATCACGTCGTATCATGGATTTCACTACAAAATGCACTAGGTTAATAATATCTGTGACTGATCGCGAAACAATAGCTGTGGTCCACAACACTTTATTTAACCCAATGCACTTTTTGTCTTCTTTGATCACGGGAACGTAAAAGAACAAAGGATCCAGTGATACTGCAAGAGCGCGAAAGAATACAAGTATTTCATCATACCATCGAAGGAACAACCGTACCAACGGCTCAAATTTTGTTTTTGAAACAAATTCAACAACCTTGCTGGGACGTTGCCCCTCAATATCCTTATTCTCATTCCTGAACAAAAACATGGCAAACATAAAATTAGAGGTTGCCTTAAAAAAAAAAAAAAAAAAAAAAAAAAAAAACTAAACACTATCAGATTCTGTATTAGGATCTTCTTTTAAAAAAAATTATGTATTAGGACTGACTTATGCCGACTTTGTACACTTTATGGTCCGTTTGGATTGAGAGGGAGGGAGGGGGAATAGAATAGAGTAAAGTAGATTTAATCCAAAATTAACCTATTTATAGCCAACTCTGTTAGGTTCTAAGGATTAGGAACTAATGTATTAGAACTCTAATTTGTATTGTTGGCAAACTATAATCAAAATAGGTTTTTAGTCTTGTTTAGAATTGCTCAAAGTATAGGTCTTTTATGTAAAGTTGGAATCGAGTTAACTGCAAAATTGAGTGTGCAATTCTGACTGGCTCGATCGATCGAGAATTAGACTCGATCGATCGAAAGTCGGGCAGAACGTTTTTCTGCAGAATTTTCCAACTCAGCCCAAGCCCAAGCCTATTAAGGATTAGGGTTTCAGATCTACTTCTCCTAGTATATAAAGGAAACCCTAAGCACGTTTTTATAAAGCTTTTTAGAGAGATTAGAGTGTCTCTTGTGCCTCTTTGGTATTTAGGATTTTGTACCCAAAAGCTCTCAAAAGGTTGTTGCGCTATTTGCTCTGTGTGTGAATCTCTTGTGAGATCTAGAGGTGGTTGCCTTCACACATGCTTAGGATTATCAAGAAGGAGATTTCATTGAGAGCTTGATGATCATTCAGTTGCTGCACTAAAGAGCTTAAAGAAACACAAGCGAGTGTGCTTGTATTTTGCTAGAGAATCCAAGAAAGAAGGAGTCCGTGGTTGTGTCAGTAAGTTTTCTACTGGTGGGTAGCAATAGGATGTTAGTGGTCTAAGTCGCTATTGTAAAATTTCAATTCTTTCATAGTGGATTCAGGTTTACCTTGAGGATAGTTAGGTTAAATCCTCCCTAGGTTTTTACCGGTGTGGTTTCCTGGGTCATCATATCTTTGGGTTCTTTATATTCCGTATTTTACATTGATATGATTATATGATTGTGTGTTAACCTAGATCTGAAATTTGGACTAAGTAATCACTTGGCTAATTTACTAGGTTAATCCGATTGTGTTTTAAGGGGTCTAAAAACGAACAAGTGGTATCAGAGCGGGTAACTCTTGTGTTTAGATATTTTGATCTAAGAGTTGATCTTTGATCCCTGTTGTCATGGATAATTTGAAGTGTCTTTCTGATCATGTTTCTGCTCATGTTTCTGTTGATTTTATTGATGTCTGTGAAACTCTTCGTAAGGAATTATCTAAATCTTTGAAAATTGCTAAGAAATTTAAAAAAGAGTTAAACTTGGCTAATCTTGAAAAGAGGAATTGATTGTTAGATTAGATGAATCTAATAAAAAGAATGAATTTTTGAGAAATCAAATTTCCTCTCAAGATGAGAAGATGAAAAGCTTGGAACAAGAGTTAGTTGAATCTAAAGTTAAAATTGAAAATTTGACTAGTACCAAGCCTTCTGTTGATAACAGAAGTGTTTCTGTTTCTCTTAAGCCTAAAACTGAGAAAGTTTATATCCCTCCTTTCAAGAGGAATAGTAAAGAAAATGGTTATTTTGCTAGGTTAAATAAAGGTAAAAGTTCTGATGTAGACGCTGAAGTTTCTAAACCTAAGTTTAAACCTACTGTTAGAGAGCATAATAAATCTGTTTTTGTGCCTACCTGTCATCTTTGTGGTGTTGTTGGTCATATTAGACCAAATTGTTCTTTGTTAAGGCATAAACCGAAATCTGAGACTAGATTTGCTGTTAGGAATACTGATATTCCTAAATTTGTTCCTGTTTGTCACTTTTGTGGTGTCTCCAGTCACATTCGTCTTAATTGTCATAAATTGAAATTTAAGCATTCTATGTTTCAATCTAGGATATGTAATGATATTTCTCCTACCATAAGTCCATATAAATTGTTTCATATTCTTTTGAAAAATTTGAGCTTGTTGGCTTGTGAAAGGAATTTGTAGGATTTCAGTCTTTCTCAGAAGATTAGTGTAATCCCTCAAATACACTCTGCCTCTCATGGATTTTCACCTACAAAGCCGAAGACTCGTGCTATATGGGTGAGAAAAGATTCTCTAAGGTGAGTGTTGCTGACTTATCCCTGATTTAATTCTTTCAATTGTTTGTGGACATGTTTTGTTTTTGTTTTTGGTTGTTTTGTTTTTTTAGGTTGTTTTTTATAATAAAAAAAATCCAAAAACATTGAAAATTTTCAAAAAGAAAAAAATTTTATTTTGTGTCTAGTTTTATTTTTCTTGAGGATTACATGAATTATGATATCTCTCTCTTGATTTAGAACATGCTTGACATTGTGGAGAAACTTGAATAGTATGTATTATATAAGTGCTAAGCTATTTTTGATTTTGTGTGAGTATGTACTAATTTGTACATGTACTCAAGGGTTAATTAAGAAATTGATATTTCTTGTTTGTGTACCCTCTATTGCTTAGTTAAGCACTGTCATGCATTGCATTTGCATTGTTCATTTAGCATAATGTGTGCTTTTAGTTTTGATCATAAAATTTTTTTAAACCAAAAAGATTTTTGTGTTTTGTATTTCACATCTTGGATTTATAATCAAGGATTGGCCATTTTATCTTTACATAACATGATTATGTACCTTGTTTAACTTGGATGAGTTCCTTTTATTGCACTTTACTAGTTTGAGCTTTGTAGTGCATGTTGTGTGAGAGATGTTTATAGTTTTTGATCACTTGTTCTTGATCTTGAAGTCACATGCCTTTGATTGTCGGACTTGAACTTTTTGAGAAAGACATAAATAACTATCTCACCATTATTTACTAGCCAATCATGAACACCTTAGTGTATATCGTAAGATTTTGTGCTCGAGAAAGTGTAGCACATGCACAAAAAGAACATAAAGTGTAGCCTCGGTTTAAATGCTAAAATTGGTGTGTACATTATTGGGCTATAATTAATTAACAATCAAATAAAATTGGTGTGTACATTATCTTGGCTATTTTAATAAGTTTCCGATCAAATAAAATTGGTGTGTACAATATGAGGCAAATCAAGAAACTTACATGATTGAAAGCTTGTTTTCTAGAAGATGTGGGAGTTATATGATGTAACTCTTTAGGTGATAGTCTCTTTCAAATTCTATGTGATGAATTTTGTAGAAATTGTGCTTGATTTCTATCCATATATCACCTCACATGTATCTCAAATTTTTGCTAGTTGCACATACTACACAAGTTACTCTTTGCTAAACTTGGTACATTATATTGTGTGTGATCTTGTTGTGGCCATCCAAGATTAAAAGTTCCTTGATTTTAATGCAAAATGTGTTTAATGTTTGAGCTTTGAGGACAAATTGATTGAAAATCTTGTTTTTGGGAGATCTGGGTTGAATTCAAGTGTTTTTGAAAAACTTTTCATCTCATACTCATGCATTTTATTCATAATACAATGTGTTTTGAGAAGTTTCTGCATTAAAATGCTCTGTTTTTCAAAAATTTGATTTTTCCAAATTTTCGATCGATCAAACCTGTTGCTCGACCGATCGAAATTGCGATAAAAATTTTGGTTTGACTCTGCCTGGCTCGATCGGTGCTCGATTGATGCTCGACTGATCGAAACTGAAATTTTTTTTAGTTTTTAAGTATTTGACCAGATTTTTTTTCATGCATCATTTATGTTTAGGATTCACATGCATTGCATTGATTTTTTGTATCCATCTTGCAGTTTTGCAGTCATATCTCTCATTGTTTTCACACATAACATGCATACACTTTTCTAAATTGGGTACTCAACTTGATTTAAAAATTGATTGATTAATTTTTGAGTTATGTACTTTTTAATATATGCTATTTTTTTGTGTGAACTGCAGAAAATATTTTTCTTAAGAGATATGATGGATAATCAATGTGCAATTTTTTTCTCTACTCATGCAACTATTTATGGGTCACATAGTGTCAAGTTTGCATTTATTGAAAGTGAGAATATTTTTCTTCATGTGTATCCTCAACTTAGTTTTTTTTTTTGGCTAGGTTTGTGTCTTTTTATTTTTCCCCACCTCCTATATTTTTCCTGACACTGTTTTTCTCAACACTTGTTTTGTGTTTCCTATTTTTATAGAGGGAGAAGCTAGTTTTTAACCTTTGTTGCTCTTCATAGGGGGAGTTGTCTCTATTTTCTATAGAGTTGAATTGTTTTATGTTTCCCTACTTCTCTATTTTCTCTTATTCTCTGTGGCGTATGTTTTCTGTCAACCTTCTGGTTGGGTTGTCTTTGTCAATACGTGACAAAAAGGGAGAGAAATAGATGAAATGTGGGAATCCTGTTTGTTTTGTTTAGGGAGAGTTAAAATTGTTTTTGAAAGGGGGAGAAAATTTTTTGATGTATCTAACTTAGGGGGAGATACATTGATTTGTATATATTTCTTGTTTCACATTGCTTATTGATTTATATTTATGAGTTATTCATGATATATGTCTTTATTGTGTGTTATGTGCAATCAAGAAGTTATTTTTGTTTTACTTATATTTTCCACACATGTATTTATGCGTTTGTTGAGTGTTTCAGGAATATACAGGTTGATTTAGTCGTGCTGCTGTCTACACTTGCAACTGATAGATAGTAGTTAGGTTGAATTTGTTGTGTTGGGCTATGTTTTTGTATTGGGCTGTTTTTATGTAAATTTTGAGCAATTTGTTTAAGTTTTGTGTTTTTTCATGGATTGCCAAAGGGGGAGCTTGTTAGGTTCTAAGGATTAGGAACTAATGTATTAGAACTCTAATTTGTATTGTTGGCAAACCATGATCAAAACAGGTTTTTAGTCTTGTTTATACTTGCTCAAAGTATAGGTTTTTTATGTAAAGTTAGAATCGAGTTAACTGCAGAATTGAGTGTGCAATTCTGACTGACTCGATTGATCGAGAATTAGACTTAATCGATCGAAAGTCGGGCAGAATGTTTTTCTGCAGAATTTTCCAACTCAGCCCATGCCCATTAAGGATTAGGGTTTCAGATCTACTTCTCCCAGTATATAAAGGAAACCCTAAGCACGTTTTTTAAGGCTTTTTAGAGAGATTAGAGTGCCTCTTGTGCCTCTTCGGTATTTTGGGTTGTTTGGACAAATGCTGTGATACCACTTGTTTGGAAATTTAGACCCCGGTTGATAGAATTAACAAGTTTTAAACCCAAGTTGTTAATTAGGTTTATTATGAATAATACTTGTTAAAACAAACAAACATCAATATCATGTCAATAATGAATGCAGTGGAAAAATAAATAAGACAAGATATGATGACCCAGGAAAACCAATGAAACCAACCAGTTTCACAATAAAAAACCTGGGGGGAAACCTTCCCAAAAGCAATCCACTATAATGAAAAGAAGTTTCAGATCTAGTACAAAACCTTTGTCCCTAGACTCTACAATCCCCGTAGATGAACTTACAGCAGAAACCTTCTACCGCTTCAATACATCTAAACTCTTCAATCTATGAATGCCACCCTTTGATGATGCACGAATCCCAGTACGTGACTAACCAATTGCGCGGATCCCAGTACGCGACTTCAATCACCAACTAGAAGAAGATGTTGGCTGCAAAGTTCTTCACTTCATCAACAATGAAGATCAAGAAGCACTTGGTTACAAAACCCTAAGGCGCGAAGACGCAGTAGCTTCTTTCAGAGAGAATAAGGCATCGGTCACCTTTTGCATATGTTCTCCTTGTATTCTCTTATGTGACGGCCTCTAAAATAAGCCTTATATAGGTCTAGGGTTGTGAGAAAAGAAACCCTACACAAATACAAAAGCCTGGCCCAAAAATCAGATCTGAAAATTCTAATTTCCCGTAACCTCGATCGATCGGGAGGTGTCGAGGAGGTGTCGAGCTTTAAACCTCGATAGATAGCTAGGTGTCGAGGAGGTGTCAAGAAGCTGTCGAGGGGACAAGAGCTTTCTCAATCGATCCACCAGCTGTCGAGAAGGTATCGAGATTGCGATAAGAAACACCTTAAGAGCTCGATAGATAGCCAGCTGTCGAGAGGTGTCGAGAAGCTATCGAGCTATCTGTCCACAGGTGTCGAGCTATCTGTCCAGATTTAATGAACAGCTTTTCTTCACTTGTTTCTTGGTCCAATCTTCATGGCTTTAATACTAGACTTGAATAACATGTTTCTTGAAGTATTAAACACATCCTAGATCTACCCAATTACAAGTAAAGTGCGTTTTGTCAAAGGATTGGCCAATTACATAAAATATGTCCTTAACAAGTGAACCACATATGTCCTAACAATCTCCCCCTTTGGCAATCCGTGACAAAACCACAACAAACAAATGAACATATGAGAGAAGTCATAAAACACTCAACTTATATTCACTTGTTGAATACAATAAAATATATCCTAACACAAACTCTTGAAAAACTTTGTAAGAAAAGAGTTTATGGCAAGTAGACTTTGACAACCTGTATTTCTGAAACACTTTAAACAAAACTCATAAAGGCATCTTTGTGTGAAATAGAAATAATAGATTGCTTACAAGAAATAAGAAACATGTGTATAAAGATAGAAAAGAAACAACACATGTAAGGATAAGTGAAGAAGACATACATCATCAAAGATAAGCACAATGAATGTATATAAACATGGTCACAAGACCGGTGTACAAGAAGAAGGAAGTAAGCACTACCCCTAACAAGATGAAACACATCTCCCCCTTACAAAGGAATGTATTTCTCCCCCTAACATGTAGAATCTTCTGGAAAGAAACCACATATTTTCCACAATTTCTCCCCCTTTTTGTCATGATTGACAAAGGGTACAAGAAGGTAGAAAGTTTCACCTGAGAAACATAAAAATGATCAAGGATGATCAATGGGGTACAAAGAATCCATAAAAATGCATGTAATAAAACAAGATGCTATGGATGACAAGATAAAAGAAAGATGCAAAACATGTGAAAAACAAATCTCTTAACAAGAAAAATGTTATGCACATAGATCCCAAAAACACACACACACACACACTAAATAAGTCTAACCAATTTTATATTTCAAAAATAAGTCAAGACATTTTAGTGAGCATACATTAACACATGTAAAATCTTGTGATGACCAAATCACATTGTACCTGCACATGTATCAAGAGTAGCAAAGAATATTGCGTGTTGTGTGTGAAAAATATCGTAAGATTACATAAGTGTATACAAGTTATGACGATTTGAGATATGAGAAAATCACTTTAACTCACACACAATCATACCTGTTTGATGGGGACAATCACCTTCGAGGTACATCCTATAACTCCCACATCTCCTAAAAAACACGCTTGCAATCATATTTAAAGCATTTTTTTTATCTTTTATCTTTTTCATTTTCTTTGCATATTTTATTGAAGCAAATCATACATGGGCATAAGAAAGAGAAAAGAAAATACCCAATGATGGTAAGCATTTGACATTCCAATTTTGCTATGCCGAAGCACACAAATATCCTTGACACTGCACTTTTGCTATGCCAAAGCATACAAGTGTCATATTATGATTGGCGGGCAACAGTAGTGAGATGGTTATTTATGCCTTTCTCTAAGGATTTTCTAATCCTTCCCGTCAAAAAGAGTGATACGAGTGTTAAGTACAAGAGACAACTTAATCTTACTCATCACAAACAAGAGCCACAAAGCTCACTTGCTTAGTTGTGCATAGAGATGCTCATCTAAGCTACAAGAGATACAAAGTTTAGAAAATTTTGTTTCAATGGCCATCCAAGGTACACAAGTACCAATGTACACAAACACACTATTTTTGTATTTTTCTGATTTTCTAATTTAAAAAAAAAAAAAAAAAACTAAACAATCAAACAAAAACAGACAAACAACATGAACGCATGAAAGAAAGGTGCATATGCATGAAGGCATGTTAGAAAGATGCAGATGCATGAAAACATGATTCCAAAAGCAGATAAGAAATCAAGCAAAGAAAGTCCTACTTTAGATAGAAAGAATTAAAGTAGAGGACAAACAGAAAAGACAATTAAGTCTTAGGCTCCTTTCTCACCCACACAGCACGAGTCTTTGGCCGTGAAGATGAAAAGGTACGTGTCCTAGTATGTCTACTAAAGGACATAGAAGAATTATAATTCTCCTGAAATTGAGTTAAAAAGCTTAAGACTTTTAATAACTTTCCAAACAAAGGTGTAGGTCCTTGAGAGAAAACTTGTGACCGTTTGGACAATTGCTTATGAGGATACAACTTAAAGTAATTAGGACGAATGTGTCCAGAAACACCACAATGGTGACAAACATGAGTAGTTTTAGAGCTACTCAGCTTCCTTGAAGAAGATCTAGCCTTAGAGGTTGACAGAGACCTCAACTTAGGACAATTTGGCCTAATATGACCAACAATGTGACAATGATGACAAATGGGGACAAAAACAGATTTTTCATTCAACCTAGGAGGAGTTTTAGACATAGGTTTAGAAACTTCAGCGTTAACATCAGATATTTTACATTTGTCTATCCTAGCATAATTAGCCTTCAACTCTTCATTATTCCTTTTAAATGGAGGAATATAAACACATTTTTCCTTTGAGTTAGGCTCAACAAGAAGTTTGGCATTAGTTAAATTTTCAATTTCAGTTTTAGATTCAACTAGTTGCTCTTCCAAACTCTTAATTTTGTCCTCTTGAGATGAAATTTGATTTTTAAATTTCTCATTCAAATTATTGGCTTCATCCAATTTTGAAATCAAATCATCCTTTTCAAGCTTAACCATTTAAAATTTAGCTTTTAATTTTATAGAACATTCAAGAGATTTCATACAAAAATTATAAAGCTTGCAATAGGCATCTTGAACATCATCATCATCATTTAACACAAGATCATGCAAATCAAAACAATCAAAAGATTCCATGAAAACGGGGGTCAAGGATCACACTCAGGAAATTAATCCAATCAGAGTGTACCCGCTCTGATACCACTTGTTTGGACAAGTGCTCTGATACCACTTTTTTGAAAATTTAGACCCCGGTTGATAGAATTAACAAGTTTTAAACCCAAGTTGTTAATTAGGTTTATTATGAATAATACTTGTTAAAACAAACAAACATCAATATCATGTCAATAATGAATGCAGCGGAAAAATAAATAAGACAAGATATGATGACCCAAGAAAACCAATGAAACCAACCAGTTTCACAGTAAAAAACTTGGGTGGAAACCTTCCCGAAAAGCAATCCACTATAATGAAAAGAAGTTTTAGATCTAGTACAAAACTTTTGTCCTTAGACTCTACAATCCCCGTAGATAAACTTACAGCAGAAACCTTCTACCGCTTCAGAACCTCTGAACTCTTCAATATATGAACGCCACCCTTTAATGATGCACGAATCCCAATACGTGACTAACCAATTGCGCAGATCCTAATACGCGACTTCAATCACCAACTAGAAGAAGATGTTGGCTGCAAAGTTCTTCACTTCATCAACAATGAAGATCAAGAAGCACTTGATTACAAAACCCTAAGGCGCAAAGACGCAGTAGCTTCTTTCAGAGAGAATAAGGCATCGGTTACCTTTTGTATATGTTCTCCTTGTATTCTCTTATGTGACAGCCTCTAAAATAAGCCTTATATAGGTCTAGGGTTGTGAGAAAAGAAACCCTACACAAATACAAAAGCCTGGCCCAAAAATCAGATCTGAAAATTCTGATTTCTCGTAACCTCAATTGATCGGGAGGTGTCGAGGAGGTGTCAAGCTTTAAACCTCGATATATAGCTAGGTGTCGAGGAGGTGTCGAGAAGCTGTCGAGGGGACAAGAGCTTTCTCGATCGATCCACCAGCTGTCGAGAAGGTGTCGAGATTGCGATAAGAAACACCTTAAGAGCTCGATAGATAGCTAGCTGTCGAGAGGTGTCGAGAAGCTGTCGAGCTATCTGTCTGCAGGTGTCGAGCTATCTGTCTAGATTTAATGAACAGCTTTTCTTCACTTGTTTCTTGGTCCAATCTTCATGGCTTTAATACTAGACTTGAACATCATGTTTCTTGAAGTATTAAACACATCCTAGATCTACCCAATTACAAGTAAAGTGCATTTTTGTCAAAAGATTGGCCAATTACACAAAATATGTCCTTAACAAGTGAACCACATGTGTCCTAACAAGGGTTTTTTTACCCAAAAGCTTTCAAAAGGTTGTTGCTCTATTTGCTTTGTGTGTGAATCTCTTGTGAGATCTAGAGGTGGTTGCCTTCACACATGCTTAGGATTATCAAGAAGGAGATTTCATTGAGAGCTTGATGATCATTCAGTTGCTGCACTAAAGAGCTTACAGAAACACAAGCGGGTGTGCTTGTATTTTGCTGGAGAATACAAGAAAGAAGGAGTCTGTGGTTGAGTCAGTAAGTTTTCTACTAGTGGGTATCAATAGGATGTTAGTGGTCTAAGTCGCTATTATAAAACTTCGATTCTTTCATATTGGATTCAGGTTTACCTTGAGGATAGCTAGCTTAAATCCTCTCCAGGTTTTTACCGGTGTGGTTTCCTAGGTCATCATATCTTTGGGTTCTTTATATTCCACATTTTACATTGATATGATTATATGATTGTGTGTTAACCTAGATCTAAAATTTGGACTAAGTAATCACTTGGCTAATTTACTAAGTTAATCTGATTGTATTTTATTAATTTTTTAAGGAAAGAATCAAATAATTCAAAAAAAAAAAAACATTTTATTTCTTTACTGTCAAAACCTAATAATTTTTTTTGCTAGGGTTTTAAATAGTTTTTTTTTTTTTTTTCTTTCTATCTTTTAATAAACAAAATGTCTAGCATTTATTTATTTATTTTTTATAAAATTACCAAGCTATTGGCAAAAATATATATTTAGAAAATATAATTTAGCTCAATCACGAATTTAAAGTAATTGCCTCTCATATCCTAGGGATTTAACTTAGAGCTCATTTTACTTGCCTTATTTGACTGAACCCTAGAATTAAGCAAAGACTAACTAAAAGGGAAGGAAAATAAAAGGCAAATATTTACAAAAGATTAAAATATTTTTGGTGTTTTAGGTTTTATAAATAAAATTAAAAGAAAACAAACAATGGCAGAAAATAAATTAATTATAAAAAGAAAATAAGAGGGAAAACTATACAACACTTATTACAATTAAGGGAAAAAAAAAAAAAAAAAAGGAAAGAAAGTCAGAATCTGGGTTCTATTAAAAAATGCGTATGTAATGTATCATTATGTCGGAATAAGTAACTGAGCTTCAACCAGATTTTTAAATTCATATTATTTCTAGAAAATGAAATTAAAACATACGTAAACAACATGTTATCATTTAAATTGTCATACATCATGCATTATATTAATAACAAAATATAAAAACAAATGAAAAAAAAAAACATAACACAATATATCAAGCATCATATTAGTAACGGTAAAGTTGTGATTTACAACTATTTTGTGTTGGCTTTAATTTCGTGCCAAATTTGATTGTAATTTTGTTCAATCTTTTGTACCCTATACTTTATGTGGGATTTTATTGTAAGGGTTGTGTGTGAGAGAGAGTGTGAAGACTCAAGGCAATTGATGTCCAAAGAAGTTTTCGCGAGTAACTCGCGAGTAGCCTTCCTGTGAAGTGAAGCATGTGCTCAGCACATGACTGGAATGCGAAGAGTCATGACAGATGGTGACAGCTGGTTTTTGCGAGTGTCTCGTGGGTAAGGCCTTCCCGCGAGATACCCTCGAAACATTTTGTTTTGCCAATTTGTCATATATGATACACCCTATCCCTACCCACACTATATATACCCACATTACCTACATATGTTGAGGAGTGCTTTTCAAAGAGAAAACCCTAGCCACAACCCTTGAGAGTGAGAGATTGTTATACCCACAATTCTCTACACAATCCATTGTAGTTTTCCTCAACTCTTACCTCTCCATTTCCAAATCCTTGAGAGGTTGATAGCCCAAACACTTACCACACCCATCCTGAGTGTAAAGTGAGGTTTTGGTGCTGCTAGGAAGCATTGGAAGAAGCCATTTGTTTGGTGGATGCAATCGGGCTGAATTGCGTGATCCGGAGAGCTAGAGAAGACAAGGCTTGGCGAAGTCAGTTGGTAGCAGGAGCTTGGAGGGCTCAAGTACATGGGGTAGACTAGGCTTGGAGGGTCTTTTGTTATTCATGTACTCCAAATTTATTCTCTAGTGGATCGATTACCGCTTGGAGGGCGGCGGAGAGGTTTTTCGCCGAGTTCTTCCGTATCCTCTTCGATAACACATCGGCGTGTTATCTTGTGTTTGCAATCTTCTTCCCTACACTTTTAAGCTTTCATTTTACTACTGTGTTTTGATGAATATGGCTTAGAGTAGTTATATTGTATATCCGCTCGCACTTACTCTATTCCGCACTTAGTTTAAGTTAGAGTAAAATCAACTGAGCCGTAATTTTTAATTTGGGGGTCTAAACAGCTCTTGTGTTTTCACACATTTTTGAGCTTTCAATTGGTATCAAAGCGGGTACACTTGCTGTGGTTTCATTACCTAAGTGTGATCCTAAACCCTGTTTGAGATGGATCGATCTCAATCGCTTAATGCTCCTCCATACTTTGATGGGAGCAATTACGCTTTTTGGAAAGTCCATATGAGGGCATTTCTATGTTCTATTGACGATAGTGTTTAGGACGCTGTCGAGATAGGATGGACTAGGCCGAAGGCCGCCAAATCTACATGGGATAAGGCAGCTCTTGCGGCAGCTAATGCTAATAGAAAGGCTTTAAATGCTATTTTCTGTGGTGTTTCCCCTGATATATTTCACAAGATCTCTCATGTCACAATTGCCAAGGAGGTGTGGCAAATCTTGGAGACGACCTATGAAGGCACCAAAAAGGTGAAGGACACCAAGTTGCAAATGCTTACCACACGCTTCGAGGAGCTGAAGATGAGTGAAGACGAGTCATTCGACTCATTTTATGGGAATCTAAATGAAGTGGTGATTGGGAAATTCAACTTGGGGGAAAAGACGGAGGACTCCAAGATTGTGAGGAAGATTCTATGCTCATTGCCGGAGAGTTTCCGTGCAAAGTTCACTGCCATCGAAGAGAGCAAAGACCTTGATGAGATTAAAATTCAAGAACTCATCGGTTCTCTTCAAACCTATGAGCTATCTCTACCATCTCAAAGGAAGAGAAAATCACTTGCTCTCAAGACAGTCAATGAGAGATTAGAAGCTCAAGACTCCTCAGATGAGGATGAGGTTGAAAAGGATGTGGCATATCTTGCTAAGAACTTCCGTAAGTTCCTAAAGTTTAAGAGAGATGGAAAGTCTTTTGAGAAGGGCAAATTCTCAAAGTTCAAGAAGGACAAGAAAGACTTCAAGAAGAAGGATTCAAGAGACTCCTCACCGTCTGAAATGGTCATGTGCTTTGAGTGCAAAGGGCATAGGCATGTGAAGAAAGAATGCCCCACGTATTTGAAAGCGAAGGGTAAAGTCTTTGCAACTACCCTTAGTGACTCAGATGGTTCAAATTCTGATTCGGAAGAAAGCTGTGAAGGAGAAGGAAATTACTCCACATTTATGACCATTGCACTCGTGGACTCATCGGAAGATTTGAGCCTTCTAGTGGAAGAACTTGGCGAGCACACCGAAGTAGAGTCTATGGGAATTGGGGAAGAATCCGATGATGAAGATAAAGGAACCAAGGAACTGCAAGAATCTTATAATTCTCTTCTTGAGAAAATCGGAGAGTATGCTAGAGTGGCTAAGGCAGCCATTAGAAAAATGAATAAAGCTGAACAAGACTACATGAGCATACTTGTAAGGTACAAGGAAAAGAAGTGTGAAGTTGAGGCGCTGAATGGAGAACTAACCAAGACCTACTCTAAGATCAAGTTTCTTGAGCTTGAAGTGATTCAAGCTAATGCCAAAGTGGAGCGCATTGCCTCTAAGAAACTTGACGAGGTGCCTGCACATCAAAAGCCTTTCTCTGACAAAAGTGGCTTAGGATATTTTGGAGAGAGTAGTTCAATCGCTAATGTGTCCAAGGAGATGAAATTTGTTAAAGCTAAGGAACCAATGGTAGCAGCACCTAGTGTTGAGAATGTAAAAGTGGAAAAGAAGCCAAAAGGAACTACTCAAAAGGTTTTGACAAAACCTCAAAATCCATATGTGGCCAAACCCAAGGATAAAGGGAAATCTCTTCCAAAGTCTCAAAAAAGTCCTAAAGTTCAACACTTCTGCCACCATTGTGGTGTTAAAGGACACACAAGACCTAATTGCTATAAACTTCAAAGGTCAAGGAAAAGGGAATTGGAACGCCAAGCAATCAAAAGGGCGAGAAGCTGATTCCGGCTTTGGTGATGTGATGAAGATAATAGATACCATCACTTCCTGGTTGGCAAGCTTCAGCCAAAGGTTTGAGAATCATAGCTCTAGTACCCAATCCTCTAGGGATATCACCCCAAACGCACATGCCGTGTGGGTGAAGAATGGTACACATGCATAAGCTTTTTACCATGTCCATGCATCAATTCTTCCTATATGTTATGACTTTGAATTGGTGGTCTACTTATGTATTATGTTTTAGCATGTTTCTTTTCAAGTTTTTTTGTACTTGTCATTTTTGTTGATCTTATTTTATATGTTTTGTTTTTGAGTGTGTTGAAAAATTCAAAAACCCATAAAAATTGAAAAATCTCTAAAAGTTTGATCGCTTGTGTTATGTATATCACATGTAGTTTGGCCAGGCCTAGTACCTTTGTACTAATGGCGTAGTGCATTTACGAGCTTAGCTTGTTATGTATGCACATCTATCTTTATGGGAAAAATCTTGAAATCTATGTGTGACTGTTGTAAATCGATCTTCAAGCTTGTCATGAATGATTGGTCAATAGTCTTGATGGTTTTGATACATGCATAGACTTGTGCCTATATATCTTCCCACATTTTTTTTTTATGTTTTTGCCTAAAGAGCTCAATCAATGTAAATCTCAAAATGAAAAGAGATAATGAGCTGCAAAAGCCGTCGCACATATTAGTATTTGACTAGGAAAAAGGGAAAGCGGCTTGTATTGAAATGTATGGTGCCCATAAAGCTAAAGGCTTATTCACAAAATTGAAATATCAAAAATTTCAAGCACTGATCTCAAAATGAGATGTATTGTTCAAAAAATGATCAAATGTTATGAACTGTAAAGAAACCAAAAGAAAAAGCTTCAAAGATATGTAATCATTTTTGTGGGAGGTCATATATGTTCATTTCTATAATTGAGATAGACCTCTTGACCTAGTACCAATTGTGTATGACTTGATTGAATTGATCATTAAAGCTTCACTCTGAACTAAGGACTATTCCACATTTGATACTCACACACAACATACAAGACTTTTGTTCAATGAATGTTTATTTCATTTGTGTGATTGTACATGATCAAATGTGATATGTACACTCAAATGCTTGTCGATCAAACCCAAAAATATTTTTGAGTATTTTATATGTTTTTGAAAGTGTTTTTATGCTTTCGTGTTTTGAGTTTTTGTTAAAATTATATTTTTCATGTTTTTCTTCAAAAACTTCTTTAGAGGCATTTTCGCGAGAAGCTTGCGACTAAGCTTTTCTCACGAAAATGAGTTAAGGCAAAATATTGAAAACACAAAATTTCAAACAGAGACTTTCGCGACTGTCTTGCAACTGTTTCGCGAGTAAAGTCTTTCCGCGAAACGTTTTGTGCTTTAGAGGCATTTTTCGCAAGTAACTTCGCGGGAAGCTAACCCGCGAAAAACGCGTGTTTTCAGTTTTAAAGGGCTGATGTAGACAGTTTTTCAAATCACTTGTTTTTCCCTCACTTTGCCTTCCTCGTGCCTCTCTCAACCCCAAACTATTTTTCACTAAAAAAACCCAATCAAAACTCAAGAGAAAACTTCTTCAAATAATATCTAAGGTATGTCTATACAATCCTTTCTCTTTATTTCCTTAGATTATGCAGAAACTTCTAGGTTTTTCTTAAATTGGGTATTTTTGAAAAAGGGTTGGGAACTCTATTTTTTTGTGAAATTTTTTTCAATTTCTTGATTGGGCTTTGTCCCATTTGGTTTGTTTTTGTTTGTGTTGGCCCATTGTGGCATTTTAACATGTATTTAGGCAAGAATCAATAATGTTCATGCATTGCCCACATATTAATTTTATAGGTGCATACCAAGTGTTTGATAAAATGGCCAAATGGCATTTTGGTGTTGTTTTGGACTCCAATGAGTTCCAAACTTTGGGAATTACCATTATTATACATGTTTATCATGTTTTGATCATTGGTTGTGTGTTTTACACAATTTTACCCAAATGTGCTTAGTCATGCCTTGCACATGCATCACATAGGCACACCACTTGCACACTTGATGCACACACTTGCTCACTTATCATGTTTTGCATATCACTCATGCTAGATATTTGTTGCTTACATGTTTAGCACTTATAACATGATTTTGTGACTTTGATTATGTTCTTTTTAGGACTTTGTGCTTATTTTTATGGATTAACTTGGATCTAATCAAGTTTGCGTTCCTGTTTTTTTTGTGTTTTTGCACTTGTTTCTTTTTGCTTTGTGTCTGTTTTCGCAGATGTATTGCCGTTCCTCTCACAGTAAGGAACCCATGATTGACCTTACGTCATCACCTGTTTCAAAAAGGACCCGGCATTCGTCTAAAGTCTCCAACAGCGAAAGATTCAAGACTCCCCTAGACTCTCAAACTTTCTCCAGTATTTTTAAGGATGCCCCCACTATGGTGGAGCGTATTGTCCGGTTTGACACCCTAGGATCCATCTTTATCCCTAGGATCTTTGCGGATAAAGATTGGGCTAATCTATTCGGCAACTTCGAGGATCCGATTGATGAATTAGTTAAAGAGTTCTACTTGAATGCTAGATTCACTGGAGTTGAACTGAAGTGCTGGGTGAGAGGAAAGGAATTTCTCATCACTCCAGATTACCTTGCAAAGGTCTTTCAAATCAATCGATCGGCAAATGTGGACATTTCTCCATATGATGACGGACTTCCTCCAGTGACAGATATTCTGCAAATTCTTGGAGCTGATCATGAGGTTTCAGCCAAAGGAACATCCATTGGGACTGCAAAGTTTGAACCTGAATTAAAGACATTCACATTGATCATGTTCTCCAATCTCTACTCACTATCTAACATGGGGTTCATTAATCTTGGAAAAGCACATTTCTTATGTGATCTCATCGCAGGAACTCCGATTGATATTTGCGCTCACATCTTCCAAACTATGGGGAAAACAACAGCAAGAACAGCAGCACGGACATGTCTTCCTTTTTGTAGTCTTATCATGAAAATCATGGTACTTAAGGGTGTTCATCCGCCAAGAGATGGAATGATCCTAGTTCGCCAGCGCCAAATATCCATGTTGTCTCTTCGAATAAGCAAAAGTCACTCTTCTGCTGAACGGGAAAAGCAAAATCCGTCCAAAACACCAAAGAGTGAATCTGTTCCACATGTCACTCCTTCCGATCATGGCTTAGCTGCTCACACTACCCCTGGACATACCAAAACTGCATCTCCTTCCTGAGCCTCAGACTACTAGCACTCAGCCAGGACAATCTAGCTCTCATGCCGACAGATTGACTATTTTGGTTGAAGGCTTGCATGAGCGTATTTTAGGACTTGCAAATGTCATCTACTCCACCAATAGCCAAGTTCAAATCCGTCTCACAACCATTGAGACTCAGTTAGATGCAATTCAACGCAACTAGAGGAGAGCCTTTAGCTATTCGTGCCAAAAAGGGGGAAAGCAACTCACTGTATAGATTGGACGATAGCATATAGTAAGGGGGAGAGCATCACAAGAAGGGAAGTGTGCATAGTGAAAGGGGGAGTTTGTGAGCTCTAAAGGAGAAAGTTGACGCATACACACATACTTTTGGATAGTCTAACCATTCTATTTTGCCAATTTGTCATATCTGATACACCCTGTCCCTACCCACACTATATATACCCACATTACCCACATATGTTGAGAAGTGCTTTTCAGAGAGAAAACCCTAGAACAACCCTTGAGAGTGAGAGATTGTTATACCCACAATTCTCTACACAACCCATTATGGTTTTCCTCAACTCCTACCTCTCCATTTCCAAATCCTTAAGAGGTTGATAGCTCAAACACTTACCACACCCATCCTGAGTGTAAAGTAAGGTTTTGGTGTTGCTGGGAAGCATTGGAAGAAGCCATTTGTTTGGTGGATGCAATCGGGCTGAATTGCGTGATTCGGAGAGCTAGAGAAGACAAGCCTTGGCGAAGTCAGTTGGTAGCAGGAGCTTGGAGGGCTCAAGTACATGGGATAGACTAGGCTTGGAGGGTCTTTTGTTATTCGTGTACTCCAACTTTATTCTCTAGTGGATCGATTACCGCTTAGAGGGCGGCAGAGAGGTTTTTCGTCGAGTTCTTCGGTTTCCTCTTCGATAACACATCGGCGTGTTATCTTGTGTTTGCATTCTTCTTCCCTACTCTTTTAAGCTTTCATTTTACTGTTGTGTTTTGATGAATATGGCTTAGAGTAGTTATATTGTATATCCGCTCGCATTTACTCTATTCCGCACTTAGTTTAAGTTAAAGTAAAATCAACCGAGCCGTAATTTTTAATTTGGGGGTCTAAACAGCTCTTGTGTTTTCACATATTTTCGAGCTTTCAGTAACAAAACATATAAAAATATAAAAAATAACATAAAACTATACATCACACATCATATTAATAACAAAACATAAAAAATAAATAAATAAAAATGACACAAATCAATAATAATAATAATAATAATAATAATAATAATAATAATCATCATCATCATCATCATCATTAAGAGGAAAAATATGGGTCATGCGAAAAGATCCATACCTCACTCTTTTAGCACCTTACATGGATGCAAATGATCAGTCTAACGGTTAAGATGATTTTTTTGTTTTTTTGTTTTTTTTTTGTTTTGAAGTGATGGTTGAAATGAACTACTGCAGCTATGTTTATGAATCAACATCTTGAACAAAGGTGAGATTGTTTGGTATATTGGTAGAGAAACTTAAGACTAATGAAATGATGGCTAAATGATCATAAAAATAGTGAGTTTAATTGAGAAATCATGAGAAAAATTTAGCTTTCTAGCTACTAAATTTCAGAAAACTCAATCAAGTTCTTACAAAAACGGTTCTTACACTCTTTGAAACTTAAAAGTATTCTGGAATGATTTGGCAAAACTTTGCTATGAGTGTAAAAAGTGGGATCTTTTAAAGGTGGAAAGTGAGGGTATTTATAAAGTTTATTAGGCTTTAGGGTTTGGTGGGACATTCTGGCTGGCCATTTGGCCAGGCTAATTGACTAGAAGATCCCACCAGAATAAAAGTGAAGTGATTTTAGGCTTTTGTCACAAAGACGCATATGCCACAACTTTGGTGCTTAAGCATCTTTGCTAAGCCATTTTGTAAAAATAGGTTAGAAATGGAATTTTGGGTTAAAGCTTGGGGTTTTTGTTTTTGGTCATTGAGCTTCATACACAATACTAATAATTTTGCTAGTAATTTAATTTCTCGTCATTAGGATGGGGGGCTTTGAGTATATATAGACCATACAGAACAAAATGGGATGTTTACAACATCAGTTATAACTTACAAACTAAAATAATTAAAGGTTTAAACATAAGACTTTAGGCAAAATCCTTATTTGAATTTTAAAATGTTACCCTAAACAATGTATCGTTTCACACATTACTCTTTTTCTAATTCTACCATTATCATTTTCAAAACCCAAACAAGTAGCAATCGTATGACTAGAAAAAATAACTTAATACTACAGAGACATGAAAACAAACTATTGCTTTGTAACAATAGTGTTGGCTTTGCTAAATTCTGAAGTTTTCTTGAACCACCAGCAACGCTATTGCTATCATCCATCTTCGGGTGATTGTGGTGCCAGATTCGCTGTGCACAAGCAGCTGCCTTGGACTACAATTGCTCTTGGCCTAATCTTGACAACTTAGAATGCCATATTTGTTTGAAGTCATTGGCCATTAGAGCAAAGGCTTCCACTTTTGTGTGGGTTTTCAGGGTTTTTGAAGAAATAGGGAGTTTTGATAGGTTGTACATGTCATCGGAGGTAGGTCTCAAAACCCATTGAAGAAGTTTTCTTCCTAAGTACTGACCTTTTTCAAGATTTTCAGCATGCCGAGAGTCAGATCCTGCCCAATTATCGCTTATACAAGTCCATACAATGCCTTCCATAATCAAGAATACCACATCAATCATTGTAGAACACTGGTTTGAAAGAGTTGCAAATTTTAAGCAACAGTGGTTCATGCTTAGCCAACCCATTATCTTTTATGATATTCAGTTGATCAAGAAAAACAAATATAAGTTGAAGTATAAATCTAGTTCATAACCATAAAAAGAGATTCTGAAGTTGAAATTGCCACAAAAGTAGAAACTATTTTGTTAGGACATGTGTGGAACTTGTTAGTACATATGTTATTATAAATTGGCTAATCCTTTGATAAAACGCACTTTACTTGTAATTGGGTAGATCTAGGACGTGTTTAATACTTCAAGGAATAAGAGTTCAAGTCTAGTATTGAAGCCATGCAAATCTGTCCAAGAATCAAGTAAAGAAGTGTTGTTCATTAAACCTCAATAGATAAATCTATCGAGATTTAATGTTTAATTCTCGACAGCTCTCGATAAAAGCTGGATCTATCGAGAATTATGAAATTCAGATTTCCAGATCTGTTTTTCATGCATATCCAAGCTATTTGTGTAAGGTTTCTTTTCTCACAACCCTAGACATATATAAGAATTATTTTAAGGGCCGTCTAAGGTGATGCAAATTGATGCAAAGTGATTATTCACTCAAATTGTGACCGGAGACAATTTGCCCTAATTCAACTTTCTCTTGAAGAAGCTGCTGCGTCTTTGCGCCAAAGGTTTTGTAATCAAGGAGCTTCTTGATCTTCATCGTCTGGATGAACTGAAGAACTTTGCAGCCAACATCTTTCTCAAGTTGGAGTGTTAGTCACGTACTTGGATCCGTGCATCGATTGGTTAGTCACATACTGTGAGTCGTGCATTGAAAGGAGAGATTGTCACTACATTGCAAGTCCAATTATGTATTGGGATAGGGGTTCAACTGTAGGTTGGTATTAGGTACTTGGATTCCTTTTACTTGTAACCGCTTGTTTTGATAATAGTGGATTCTCAAGAGTGGTGACCTTAAATTTACCCAGTGGGATTTTGCCTAGGTGGTTTTCCCCATTCGTAAACAAATCATCTATGTCAAATTTATTTTTCGCTGCATTTAACTTAGTTGGTGATTTTTTTGTGCTACCACACTTATTGCATGTAATTGAATCTAATTAATTAACTTGGTTATTAATTGATAAATTTACCAAATGGGTCAATACATTCTTGGCCTATCAAGTGGTACCAGAGCAGGCACACTCTAATTAGGGTTAATCTTTGCTGTATGATCCATTGCCCCTGTTTGTCATGGATAGAGGGCAGTCATTTATTATACCTCATTTATTTGGTGGCACTAACTATGCATACTGGAAAGTACGCATGAGAGCTTTCTTGTAGTCTTTAAATGAGAATGTGTGGCAAGCTGTGGAGATAGGCTGGACCAAGCCAAAGAAACCACCAATTGATTGGGATGATGCCAAGATCAAAACGGCAAACTTCAACAGCAGAGCATTGAATGCTTTATTTAGTGCGGTCACCAATGAGGAGTTCAAGAAGATATCTTCTATAGAAACTGCTAAGGAAGCATGGACTATCCTCCAGACAACCTATGAAGGAACTAAGGCTGTCAAGGATTCAAAACTTCAAAGGCTTACCACGAGCTTTGAAGAGATTAAGATGGAGGAGGATGAGTCATTTGATGAGTTATATGCCAAGCTAAAGGACATAGAGAACTCTGCCTTTAATCTTGGAGAAACCATTCCCGAACCCAAGATTGTTAGAAAGGTGCTCAGATCTCTATAGGAGAGATTCCATGCCAAGATCACCGCCATTGAGGAATTAAAGGACATTGACCAAATTCCTTTGACAGAGCTGGTTGGCAACTTGCAAACCTATGAGTTGGATTTTACTAGGATCGGGAAATCGAGCAAGAGCAAGAGCATGGCATTGAAGGCCAAAAGTAGTGATACAAATGAGTCTTATGATGATGAAAATTCTAAGATGAAATCCTATATCACAAGGCAGTTCAAAAAGTTCATGAAAAATGTCAATGCGAAAGATTTCGACAAGGACCGAAAGTAATCCAGTTCTTCTCAGTTCAAGAGCCAAGATAAAGGGAAGAAGGATGCTAGGGATGGCGGTCAGTATACTGTTCCCTCCAGACCAAAATGCTTCGAATGTTAAGGTTTTGGACATATGAAACAAGAATGTCCAACTTATCTCAAGACTACTGGGAAAAGCAAGGCCCTTGCTGCTACCTTGAGTGACATCGAACCTTAGGATGATTCAGATGACAATGATGACGAGGAAATCTTGAATACCTTCACTGCCACAGTGAATCCTACTAAGGGGATTGTTGAAAAGGTAGATGAAGAAGAAGACTTGGTGGAGTCTTAGTTTGAGAAAATGGATGAACAGGACAACATCCATACAACCTACGCAAAATTGTACAAGGTCTCTGAAAAGCATGAGAAATTGTATAGGCTAGCCACCAAGAAGCTGAGTAAAGTGGAACTTGATCGAGAAGAGCTTTCCATAAAGTTTGACGAAGTTAATCAGACCATTGGAGCACTGCAGTTTGAGAACAATTTCTTGGCTGAAAAGACCAAGAAGCTTGAAGCGGAGCTGTTTCAAGTTAGAGCTCAATTGGAGAGGACTTCCAATGTAAAGCTTGATGAGATGCTTAGCTTTCAGAAATTTACTTCTGATAGAACCAGCTTAGGGTATGATTTCTCTTCTCCTAATATTGCTTCTTTTAGTACTACTGCGTTTGTCTCACCTGCTAATAATGTTAATTCTGAGAACAATGATGTCAAAACTGTTTTAGCTAGTGAAAACATAGACAAAGGCAAATCTATCTTAGGAGCACCCCCTAAGCTTGATAAGAAAGAGACTAGAAACCCTAGGACTAAAAAGGGTAATAACCAAAAGTCTAAATAGAAGAAGCAGCATCTCTATCAACACTGTAGAGCTTCAGGACATACTCGACCTAATTGCTACAAGTGGTTAGCCACTTAACAAAGCAATAGTATGATCTCATCTGGAAACTAGAATTAGTTTCCTTCCTCTTTTGCTCCTCTTGGAGATCTTCTTAAAACCCTCATGTTCCTTTTGAACTTGAACGGTTTCAACTTTTCCCCCTCACCACCAGATCAAAGGTTCGCTCATATGAAAGGTTCTTCCAAGGTGTGGAAGGAAAAATAATCAAAGTGATTTAGTCACTTTTTCTCTTTCTTTCCCTCTCTTTTTGTTTATGCATTACTTGTGTGTTTTGCTTTCTTGTTGTTGAGTCAGTCTAGTTTTATGCTATGCTTTGTTTAAACATGTTTTTGTTTGTTTGTTTTTAGTTTTTGCTTTATTTTGTTTTCATAAAAATATAAAAAAAAATTGAAAAATCAGAAAAATACAAAAACAGTTTGTGTTTTGTGTACATTAGTACTTGTGTACCATGGATGGCCATTGAAACAAAATTTTCTAAATTTTGTATTTTTTGTAACTTAGATGAGCATCTCAATGCACAACTAAGCAAGTGAGTTTTGTGGCTCGTGTTTGTTATGAGTACGATTAAGTAATCTCTTGTACTTAACACTCATATCACTTTTTTTGACGGGAAGGACTAAAAAATCCTAAGAGAAAGGCATAAATAACCATCTCACCACTAAAACCCGCCAATCATGAATAACACCTGTATGCTTAAAAATAGCAAAATTGTGATGTTTTAAGCTTAACATAATTGGGTATTTCTTCTCTCTCTTATATGCCCATACATGATATGCTCAAAAGAAAAGAAAAAAATATGCAAAGAAAATCAAAAGCAAAAAGAATCAAAATACTTTTAAATATGATTGCAAGCGTGTTTCTAGGAAATGTAGGAGTTATAGGATGTACCTCAAGGGTGATAGTCCCGATCAAGCATTTATGATTGTGTGTGAGTTAAATTGGTTTTCTCATATCTCAAATCGTCATAACATGAGACACTTATGCAATCGTGAGAGGTTTTCACACACTACACGCAAAATTCTTTGCTACTTTTGATACAGGTGTAGGTACAATATAATTTGGCCATCACAAGGAATACATGTGTTAATGTATGCTCACTAAACTGTCTCGATTTGTTTTTGAAATATAAAATTTGGTTAGACTTGTTTAGTGTGTTTGTATGTGTTTTGGATCTATGAATGCTTTGCATTTCTTTGTTGAGAGATGTTTTTTAGAGCTTAACATATTGTTTGGATCTTTGGTTGAGTAGTTTGCTTGATTGCATTCTTTTCCTCTCTTTGAAAACCTATTTTATCAAGCTCGACAGCTTCTCGACAGATCTCTACAGCTAGCTATCTATCGAGACCCTTGGATTTCTTTTCTCGACAGATCTTAACGCATCTTCGATCCATTGAAGCTTTCTGGAATTTGTCTCGATAACTTCTTGACAGATTCTCGATCCATCGAGAAAGTTTCTATCTGGCCGATAGCTTCTCGATAGCTTTTCAATCCATCGAGCTCCTTTTGCCGTTGACAGATTCTCAACAGTACCTCGACAAATTCTATCTATCAAGATTTAGTGCTAGACAAATCTCGACAGATCCTCGATCCATCGAGGTACGATTTCCTTAAATAGCTTCACCGTGAAATCCGTTTCATTTCTCTCGTTCTCGTGTGTCTTTCACCTTCCAAACACCCTCTTCTCTCTCAAAACCTTCAGCCCACGTGATTTTCGGCCTAATCTTGTCTCAAATCACTTGGTATGTTACTATAATCCCTCATTCTTCATGCATTTCATGCATTTAGACTAGGTTTTGGGTTTTTGAAAACTGATGAGTATTTTGTGAAATTTTTGGGTTGGGTGTTATGTTTTTTATGTTATATGATCATGCATTGCATTCCATTTGCATTTTCATAATGTTTCATGCATTTAGATGTGTGTTTATATGTTGAAAACTTGTGTGCTGTTAGGTTTGGATTGGGTTGAACCCATGATGCAATTATTTTTGCACGTCACATGCTCATGCACATTTCATGCATCCGTAACTTTCTTTTCTATCTTCTGGTACTCTTTGTGATGGTGCTTTTTTGTCTCTCTCTCTCTCTCTCTCTCGGATAGACTGTGCATGGAACCCAAGCACAAGACCACTCCGTCTCGGAACCCTCTTCGTTTCGGGACATCTTCTTCTGACCCCACTCCTTTTCACGTTCGGTTCAGTGATGAGAAGGCTCGTCAGGACTTCTCAGAGAACTTCTCCAAACATGGAATTCATTCAGAACGCCGCGTGATTCTATCGGACTTTTTCGATACTACTCTACCCACTGTCATTCACAGTCGGGGATGGGAATCTCTATGTGACATACCCATGAGTTGTCCCACCGTGATCATACAGGAGTTCTACTCTAATATGCACGATTTCAATACCTCTATACCTCGGTTTGTTACACAGGTTCAAGGTACACATATCGTAGTCACTCCAGAGCTTATTTCTGAGGTACTACATGTTTAGAGGGTATCGCATCTTGATTACCCCTCTTGTCCATGTCTGAGGACTGTGTCCAAAGATGAACTTCTATCTCTCTTTTGTGAGACACCTTTTTCATGGGGTGATCGTCAAAACACCTCATGCTCGGGCTTTGCAAAAGGTCCGAGGTTCCTTAATATGGTGATGACATTTGTTCTCCATCCCTTATCTCACTATAACTCTATTACCGAGCCTCATGCTTGCTTTTTGCTTTCCCTCATTGAGGACCTTTCTATTAACTTTCCCTTTCATTTCATTCTCTCCCTTATAGATGTCCATAAGGATACGGCGACCCGTGATAAACTTATCTTTCCTTCTGCTATCATGAGGATCATTCATCATTCCTCTGTTTCTTATCCTGAGTCTGTTCATTTCACCTTCATGGGTGCCATTAGCGTGGCATTTGTTCGACAGAGCGAGGCCCAGCTTCGACCAAAGCAGCCATGGACCGAGACTACAACTCCTCTAGCCCTTTCCGCTCCATCCACCTCCACGCCTTCTTCTTCTTCTGTGGATGGTGTGACGCTTGAGGCTGTCATGGAGCAGCTTGAGTGCATGGATGCTTACCTTGATACACTCACCACTGAGTTGTATCAAGTGAACACCCGTGTTAGTCGTATCACACGACGACAGCTCGCATGGGTGGCTTCGCCGCCTCTCTATCTCCCTCTCCTTCTCTAGAGGCTTCTGAGGATGAGGTTGTTGATGATGGTTCCGGTGATGATGATGATGAGGATGAGGATGCTAGCTCTTCCGGTGATGAGGAGATGACCGCTTCTCAGTGACTTGCCCTTTGTCATTCGTGACAAAAAGGGGGAGTAGTTTTGGGTTGAGAGTAGTCATGTACTTAGGGGAAGAGTTAGCAGAGGACTCTTTGTTAGGGGGAGTGTTTATACTTTTGAGGGATATAGTGAGGATTTATGTACTTTTCTTTTCTTTCTAGATACATTATCCTTTTGTATACTGGTCTTGTGACCTTTCTGTGATAGCAAACATTGTACTTATTTATTTCATATATATGATGATGTTGTTATCATTTTCACCTATCTCTCCATGTGTTGTTTCTTTTCTCTCTTTATACACATGTTTCTTATGTATGTAATCTTTTATTTCTGTTTCACACTAAGATGCTTTAATGAGTATTGTTTAAAGTGTTTCAAAAAGACAGGTTGTCAAAATCTATCATGCCATGAACTCTCTTCTTGAAAAGTTTTTCAAGAGTTTGTGTTAGGACTAGATTTTATTGTACTTAACAAGTGGTTATGAGTTTAGTGATTTTTGACTTCTCTTATACTTCATTTGGTTGTTGTGGTTTTGTCACGGATTGTCAAAGGGGGAGATTGTTAGGACATATGTGGAATTTGTTAGAACATATTTTATTGTAAATTGGCTAATCCTTTGACAAAACGTACTTTACTTGTAATTGGGTAGATCTAGGATGTGTTTAATACTTCAAGGAACAAGAGTTCAAGTCTAGTATTGAAGCCATGCAAATCTGTCCAAGAATCAAGTGAAGAAGTGTTATTCATTAAAACTCGACAGATAGCTTGACAGATAAATCTATCGAGGTTTAATGTTTAATTCTCGACAGAAGCTGGATCTATTGAGAATTACAAAATTCAGATTTCCAGATCTGTTTTTCACACATATCCAAGCTATTTGTGTAGGGTTTCTTTTCTCACAACCCTAGATATATATAAGGATTATTTTTAGGGCCGTCTAAGGTGATGCAACTTGATACAAAGTGATTATTCACTCAAATTGTGACTAGAGACAATTTGACCTAGTTCATCTTTCTCTTGAAGAAGCTACTGCGTCTTTTCGCCAAGGGTTTTGTAATTAAGAAGCTTTTTGATCTTCATCGTCTGGATGAACTAAAGAACTTTGCAGCTAACATCTTTCTTAAGTTGGTGTGTTAGTCGCGTACTTGGATCCGTGCATCAATTGGTTAGTCACATACTGGGAGTCGTGCATTGAAATGAGAGATTGTCACTACATTGCAAGTCCAATTGTGTATTGCGGTAGGAGTTCAACTGTAGGTTGGTATTAGGTACTGGGATTCCTTTTACTTGTAACCGCTTGTTTTGATAATAGTGGATTCTCGGGAGTGGTGACCTTAAATTTACCCGGTGGAGTTTTGCCTCGGTGATTTTCCCCATTCGTAAACAAATCACCTTTGTCAAATTTATTTTCCGTTGCATTTAACTTAGTTGGTGATTTGTTTGTGCTACCACGCTTATTGCATGTAATTGAATCTAATTAATTAACTTGGCTAATTAATTGATAAATTTACCAAAGTAATCAATACATTCTTGGTCTATCATATTTAACCTTTAATCATATTACACTAGCAATATGAATAGTTAATGCATGAATTAATTAAAGAAACATAATTTTTACCATTATTATTTCACATGTTCCCCTTGTCCATCACTAGAAAAACAAATCTTAATACAGCAAAGACATCAAAACAATCCATTGCTTTGCAGCAACAATGTCAAGTACTACTGGATTCAAAAGTTTTCTTGAAGCACCAACACTTTGGTTGATTGCAACACTGGACTCGTTGTAAAATAGAAGCTTCCTTGGATTCAACAACATCAAGCTCTTCTAGATTCTGATCTTGGAGCGAGATTCCTTGAGTGGAAGCTGCCTCAACATGTGATTGCTCAGGGTCTAATCGTTTTAAAACATGGAATAGTCAATATCCTTCAAGTCGTTGGCCATTAGAGCAAAGGCTTCCACTTTTGTGTGGGTTTTGAGGGTTTTGGAGGAAACGGGGAGTTTGGATAGGTTATACACGTCAACAGAGGAAGGATTCCAAAGCAATTCAAGAAGTTCTTCTCCAAAGAAGTGACCTTTCTCAAGACGCTCAGTTTGCTTTCCTTCACCATTATTACTGCTTGGATAGGCCCATACAATGCCGTACGTGATCAAGAATACCGTATCAATTGGGTCTCCCTCCTTAACAATGTAGCTTTGCTCGTTGTAGAACACTGGCTTGAGTGAGTCGCAGATGTTAAGCAAAAGTTGTTGATGCTTAGTCAAGTCATTCTTTTTTATGATATTGAGCTGAGAAAGAAAAACAAATTAGTTGAACTACAAATCTGTTTCCTAACAACAACAAAAAAAAAAGTAAAGGGAGAGAGAGATGGTTAAGTTGAAATTACCATAAAATTCAATAATTTTTTTTCTTTTTAACTACAAAAGAAAAAGGACAAAAAGAGATTTCAAATATTTTTTATAATTATATAAATTTAGAGTTGTATTTTACTATGATTGCATGGTTACAACCTATTACAACTTTTAGTTTGCAACAAACTTTAAAATCAACCAAAAACCTGATGCACATACATTAATGCACACAAAAAACATCTGAAATCTTGAAGTCACGATTTTCAAACAATCTTGACTTTTTTTTTTTTTTTTGGAGAAACAAACCATCTTGACTTTAAGTTACAATTTAAGTTGTTTTTTCATATTTGTAAAGGTGCATATATTAATGTGCATGTAATAAGTACTACTCTTTAATATTATACATTTTTATTAAGTACAAAATTAAAAATTTTATTAACTAATTATAAAAGAACTCTCAAAATTTATATCTAGATTACATTAAAAGAATAGGTTAAAAAAGGATTTAATGAGAATTTAAGGCTAACTTTTTATTCTAATTTTAAGGGTATCATGACACAGTGATAACGACATGTATCTTTGATAAAGACCAGATATCAAAATGGTAAATTTGTGTTTCAACCCTTTTTGGATGACTTGATCAAAGTGTATTATACAATATATGAAATAATATAGATATTATGTATCATCTTTTCTTTTGGATGAAAGTTATTGTACCATTCTCAGTCATTATGCATAGGACAGAGTTATTTTAAAAAGTTATGGAGAAGTGAAGAAACTCACATTCTTTAGCAGATTTAAGCAAATGTGGCGCTTGACATCGCTTTGAAGTTCCAAAGGAAGATCAGGGATCAGGTTCTCCACATTAACATCTTCGTCTTCGTCAAATCTGTTATGTATGAACTCAATTATACAGCTCTTCATTGTTGTAGGGACCTTTTCCTTGGAAAGCCACAATTCAATGTTTGCTTCTTGTCTTTTCTTTCGTTTACTTGATTTCACAACTGTTTAGTACAATTTATTTTTCAGAATTTTGAAAATAGAGTGAAAATTGTAAAAGCTAGCTAGACTTTTAAAAAATCCAATTTCAAACCCCTAAAACAAACAGACCTTTCATCTCCTTGAGTGCTTTATTCTCTTCTTCATGTTTGCTGATCATCTTCTCGAGTGCTTTCTGAATCTCCTCGAGTGCTTTCTTCACATCATGTTTTTCAGTTGATTTTATAGCTCTTTGCTGCATGTAAATCTGTCCCACTTCTATAAATAGTAAGTTCAATTCACAATATCTTACAATATATATTTAGGCATAAAAAAAGTCTACTTATAACTATACAACATTTCATTCTTCCATACACTATACAAATTCACTGGATAATCTAAAAAAAAAAAAAATCCATTACCCTAAAATTGAGAAGTATTGCTCAAGAACATCTCTTATAAAAAATCAAATGTAAAAAATGAAGGAGGGGTTTGATGGTGGTCATGCACATGGCATAATAAAATGTAATTGACTTTGGAAAAAAAAATATTTTAATGAAATCTTTGATGAATTTCAAAATAATAAATATTATGAAGTTTCAAGGTATTGGAAGACCACAAACAATAAATGTTATGAGGTTCTAAGATGGTGAAGTTTGAAGTAAAGAGTTCCAAGCTGGCTCATCTAATTTACTTATTGTTTGTTCATTCAAATCCCTAAAACAAACAGATTGTTTAACCTAATATATTAACCAAGTGATTACTTAAATTAATTATTCAGATCTAAGTTAAAAACAAGTAAATCATATTATGCAAAACAGCGGAAAAATAAATAACACCACGATATGATGACCCAAAAAAACCAATGAAACGAACCGTTTCAAGATAAAAATCTGGGGAGGATTTGACCTAGCTATCCTTAAAGTAAACCAAATCTACTATAAGAGAATTGAAGTTTTTACAATCAGATTTAACCCTAAATCTATTGCTACTTCCAGTAGTAACTTACTGACACGACCACGTGTAAGCTTCGAATCTACGGACTCCTTCTCTTCTTGGATTTACACCAACACCAACACCTTTGCTTGTGACTTTGAGATCCCACTCAAAGGTTTAGCAACACAAACTCTCCAGTTTGTGACTCCAAGACCACCCTTGAAGGTTTAAATCATTAGCAGTTATTGATTTTGTTGCAGCAACTTCAAATATGCCAGATCTAATGATATGAGAATGATTTCCAATAGTGACTTTGATAGAGGAAGGCACAATACATTTTAGATCTCACAATAGCACCTCCAAAGTCTCTAAGAGCTCTCAAAACGTAGTTAGAGTTTTCTTTTATATACTAGAAGCGTTTCACTTGAAACCTAAAACGTTTAAACAGAGTTAAGGCTGAAATAGAATTCTACAAAAATTTCATGTCTGCGATTTTCGATCAGTCGGATTTAATTTTCGATCGGTCGGATCTAATTTTCGATCGGTCAAATTTCACTGAATTCGAATTCTTCTTCCTGAAGCTTGTATGTTCTTGTGTTCTAACTTGTAATACCTTGAGCATTGTCTAATCAAACCTATAGATCTAGGAATCTATATCTAGACAAGTTTGTGTTCACGGTTTGCCAATTGTTCTAAACTTTTAGAACCTAACACTTATTGTATTATTAATTTATAGGAAAAGTTAATGGATGCCATAAGAGCATTCATTTAGGAAGTTTTTTTTTTATTTTTTTATTTTTTATTTTTTATAGAAAAAGAAAAACAAACGTAGCAAAAATACTATTTTTGGTCCTTACATATTAGGGTCATAGTCAATTTGGTCTCTGTCGTTAATTTACTAATGAAAATGCCTACATGGCTAATGGTGTACATTGCTTGCATGTTTAATTTAATGCTGATATGTGTAAATTTTAGTGTCCATATCACCGCTTAGATGGCAAAATTAGCCCATCAAGATTTAAAAAATATATATTTTTAAACCAATTTTATCCTTTTCTTTATTTTTTTTTTCTTATAATTTTCTTACCATTTTGTTAGGACATATGTATTTCACATGTTAGGAACGTATGTCACTATTTTATGTAATTGGCTAATCCTTTGACAAAACGCACTTTACTTGTATTTGGGTAGATCTAAGATGTGTTTAATACTTCAAGAAACAATGTTGTTTTTGGCCTATCACATTTCTCGGTAGCCAAACTGATTTTATTTTTATATTCTCAATTTTATTTTTCACTTTCTTGCTATTTCTTTGTAAACCAACAAATCTTCATTTTTATTTTCTCAATTTTATTTTTTACTTTCTTGCAATTTCTTGGTAACTAAACAGTGTCACAAGCATTAGGTTTTTCCTTCAACATCATTAACCCAGATCCTTGACCTCCAAACTCGAATTACCACCACCAACCTAGATCCACCATTACCATATCCATCACCACCAATCCTAAAATAAAATTTCAACCACAACTAAGACATATCACGGATCAAAGAATGAGAGACTGAGTGGGTGAGTCCAAGAAAAGTAGAGATAGAGGGAGAGAGCGAGGAAGGAGAGTGATTGGTGATGATTGGCAAGCCCAGGAAGGAAAGCTACTGCCAGCAATCCAGGATGACAAGCACTCATCAGTCATCACTAAATTGTTAAACCCAAACACAAAGAACACCTGAAGAAGAATGGGACGCTGTGTTCCTCTTTCTTCCTTTTCATTTCAATATACAAAAAACACAAACCCATCAAACCACATTCAATGGGAATGGTTGTACTTAATAGATCCATGGCATCATGTCGTGGGTATGGGTCTAGGAGCTGTGTTCGTGTATCAGTTCCTCAAAAGTAAAAATGTCATCCAGATCTCTACTCTAAATTTCTTAGCTATTTTTATTTTTCATTTTAATTTTTGGTGCTGGTGGTTTGCCTTTTTTAATTTTGAATTTTTCATAATTAATTTTTGTTAATTTGTTTTTTATTTAGATCCTAACACGACATTTTCGAAATGCTAATTAAATTTTTTTAATAATATTTAGTATCTATTCTTCTATACTATTAATAACAGGATTTACTGTTTAGTTTTCAACATTTTGTATACTAAAATAACCCTCACACAAATTCTTAAACTCTCTAAAATACTCCTATCTTATCTATACTATTAAATATTATTAAAAAACAGGAACTAAATTGACTGCTACTAAAATGTAAGGATTAAATTGACTATGCCTCTAAAACATAGAGACCCTCATCAAAAAAAAAAAAAAAAAAAAAAAAACATAGAGACCAAAATGGTACTTTCACCAAAAAATAAATGATTTTTCGTAACTTTTTATATTTTCTATTAAAGTAGTATCAAAACTTTTATAAAATAGTCAATTAACAAATACTATGAGGGCACCCATGAGCTCTTAATTTATATTTTCTATAAGTTTACCCATATTGCTATATTAATCCTTCTACGGAAATTAGTGCAGTAAAATGAATTGAATCATTTTCTGGTGCAAGCCTTTTGAGCTTTCCCTTGAAAAGCGTAAGTGGTCCTCTTGTTGGTGAGTCACAATCCTTGAGTGAGTCTGCGAGTGAGTCACTAAGTAGACCATTAGAGAGGTTGAGGAAGTCTCTCTCCCCAAGTTAATGATTCTTGAGTCTATCCTATTTCCTTACTTTTGTATTTCTTTCTTGGATACCATCAACGAAATTTCATATTTTATTGGCCATTTTCTTCCTCTATCAAGTGTATCAGAGCAAGTTATTAGTTACCTCTCTGATGTTGTCAAGACTCTGTGGAAGAGAAAATTGTGGTGGACGTTCAACTCCTTTAGGTGATGTTTTATAAGGAAACGAGATTAAGGAATTAAGGCAATCAAATGCTTTTCTCTAATGTATGTTTGAGGAGTTTTTCAGTAGGTTGCCAAGGCCACACGCACTCAAACAATCCTCCTTTCAGATTAGGAAGAAAATGGTGAAAATGACATGGAGGATATGAGTTCCACTTTTTTGACATCGACTGGTCATGCTGTTGAAGTGATCAAGTGAAGGAAAAGGGTGTGGTAATGACTGTGCAGTTGTGGTCCTAGAATTGTTGCCCGATAGTGAAGCTGAAAAATCTTGTTATGAAATATATTTTGGCAGCATCAAGTATCCAATTTTTTAGTTGGGTTGTCGTTTGGGTTTAGAGAGTATCAAGTGGCCACACACTTTAGTGCATGCAAAACCATTACAATTCAATTTTGGGTCAGATTATGCATCGTTTTGGGTTGGGGCTAACAAGTTTAACATTTGTTGGTCCCTTTTATTTCCTCCATGGATTAGCTAGCCTTACCATCACCAAAACATAGCAAAAGGTTGTTATTATGATTTAGTGTCTACGGTCTACCAATCCTATTTGGATTTGATTTTACATTTTTAAAGTTAATAAGACAAATTATTCTTTATCAAAGATTTCTTCTCAGAAAAACGAAAGACAAATTATTCTTTATCACGATATTTTTTAAATTAATATATCAATATAAATAACAGTTAACATCAATACTAATTAATAACAGGAACAATGATGAAAAATGACAATAATAATAATAATAACAGTGAACATCAATACTAATAACGGGAACAATAATGAAAAATAATAATAATAATAATATATTATGAGATTAACAATAGTATATTATCAATGTAATACTAGAAGAGGATGATTAGCATATTATTTCTTTTTTTTTATAGAAAGATTAGCATATCTACAAACCTCTCTTTCCTCTCTCTCTACTTCATAATTGTACAACTAAAACTTTTATATATATATATATATAATTAAAAAATAGAGAAAAGGAAAGAATTGGGCACTTACCTGCAAATTCCCCAAGAAATATATAAATAGTAACAAGCCAAAGATGGAAATACAAAGTGAAAAGCAGTTTTCCCATATATAGTCACTTGTTTGGAGATTTGAACCAAAAGAACTGCAAAATGGCACAACGGTAATGTATGAGATACTAATTTAAAAATTTTAATACTACAATGCAAAAAAGTAAGAATGTAGAAAATTTTACATGAAATGAATAAGTTAAGAGAAGATGTAAAGATTTATACTCGTGCTTTCAATGTAAGGAAACAAGGTCAAGGTCATAGGTTTTAGGTAGGGCTATCCATTAGTAACCCATACCCTACAAACGCGACTGGACTCAAATAAGAGAAATTGATCGATTCAATCAATGCGAGTTTTCAATTTCTCCTTCAAAATCAGATGATGTTAGGTAGAGTCATAGGTCTTTGCATGACTTCAACATTCTCTGACATAGTTCACTGTGTCTCATTGATATGTTGGTTTCTCCGCTATATATAGTGGGATTCTGACCAAATCTGGTGAGATCTCGATCAGGGGCAAGGTTAGTTGGGTTTTGAAGAGATAAATGCTCAATGAGAGCCTGATTGTGCACCTTAACTTGAAAGGTAGGGTAGTAGTAATAATTTTCCAAGACTAATGGTTTAACATCAAGTATGAAGGTCTGTATGTAGGGGTAAAAATCACCTGGGAAACTAATAACTCTATTTCTCCTTACTTTGTGCAAACAACATTAGATACTAAAATAATTAAGAGTCCAAAAAAATCAAAGGACAATGAACACCCTTGCTTAGCACAAGACAATGAAGAGTCTAATAAATAACATTAGTCCCTATTGCCATGCATTGCTTGTCCCTTAGATTTCTCAAATAATTAAGAGTACATTGCAATAGCTTAAATTATTTTAGTACATTGCAATAATTTAAGAGTAAAGTGCTAACCATAGATTTCGCATGCCCCACCAGAAACTAAAAAATAATTTTTGTGGAAAATCTTCAGATTCTAAGGTACCAGACTGAAGGGATTCACCAAATATTCCAAAATCAAAGGTCGTTGAGTTTGGTGGATTTATAGGACATATATCACTTATAAAAGAGAGATTTCCAAAGCTGTGGTCACAGTTAAAAGAACTTTGAACACATCCACTATGATTTTGACACGCTTTGTGCCAGCAAGCTGCCAATCGTTGAGAAGAGAAAAAATACCAAAAGGCTCCCAATACCTAAGAGAACAAAAAATCATTAAAAATCAGTAAATTCTCTATAGATATCGTAACCAAATAATATTAATTGTTACAACAACAACAACAACAACAATAAAAGGAGGAAAAGAGAACTCGGAAGATATGAAACTTCTACTTATTATCTTTAAGAGATTATAAGAAAAGACGTAGAAATAATCATTCTCAATAAAGTGAATCTACTCCTATCCTTCTTCTTTAATTACTTAGCAAAAGACAATGAAAACCTTTTAAAGGGTCTTTTGGTGCTTTGTCCCACAATAATATTGCTAGGAGAGAATTGGATGTTGGCTTTATAAGCGTCTAAACTAGCTTAAAATTAGAGAACTCCTTATGAGATGGGCTTGGGATTTTCTAAGAAAATCGTCACACGAGCTTCTTATTTGGCATGGGGTAGTAGAGCCAAATAAAAAACAAGAAAGAGGAGGATTTGGATGCTCAAGGCAAAGCTCTTGCTCAAGGTAGGGGTTTCAATTCAGGTTATCATGTTGGATTCATGTCATGTTGAGGTAAGGGTATTCGACTAAATGCCTCCAACTTGAACCCGAACCATTTAATAATCGTGTTATGGCTCTTCAACCCTAACCCGACCTGTTAATGAAGCAGGTTGACACGACCTGACCCACTTGACACACTTGATAAACAGGTTGTGTTAAGTTGACATGAATGTGACATAAATTATTTCAATTCACTTAATATTAAATATAATATTCATATAGAAATAAGTTCTTTACATCTTGAAAGTAATATATACACTTCATGTCTTCAACCCACATTCAAAATAACATAGTTAATAAAAATATAATATCCATCTAGAAATAAGTTATTTACACTCCAAAAGAAGTGCACACACTTCAACTCAAATTCAAAATAACATAGTTCAATAAAAATATAACATTCACAGAACTCGCCAAATGTTAAGTATCAATATTGAAAGAGTTGGTGTGCAAACAATAGACAGATCATAACTAGGGCTTAAAAAGTTTCAATTTACAATTATATCACTGATAAGTTTTTGTAATTATTTACTTTTCTTTTTAAGTTTAAAATATAGCTTGGATATAAAGGGTGTTTGAAAAATCTAAAATAAAATGAATACTTATTTGCTATACGAGTTAAACGAGTTGTGCTAAATGGGCCATTTTGGGTTAACACAAATAAATTAGTGTGTCAAACGTGTCTATTGCGGGTCACGCGGATTGACCCACTTATGGCACATTTCTTATTGTATCACTTTTGGATCGACTCATTTATGACCCAAACCCGCTAAAACCCAACCCTAACCCATAAAAATCTATATCGTGTTCTCAAGTTAGGTCAAACATTGACACCCCCTAACTCAAGGGAGATTCTTCAACAGACTATTTTCCAAAAGTGGCTTTAAGGCCAGACTTTTTAGCCTCACAGTTTGTTCAAGAAATTTCAATCCCTATTTAGATTATATTGTGACAAATATTAACCAAAAACCAATGGCGAAGTTAAGATTTTACTTCAGAGGGGATTTTTAACTAACATACATATGTCTCCATATACATATATACATATGTAGATATAGACATATTGTCCAATTCAGAAAATTTAAATGAAACTCGTTCAAATATTAAGTGGCATTTTAGTGTTATAAAACCAATGAAAATATAAAATATCCTTTATATTGTGTTTAGTTGTTAGGGCTTTTAAATATAAATAAGCCATGTTATAATTTTTCATTTTCAAAATTACAATTATGATTCTCATATAATGATTTTGGAAGCTAGAATATGTGTGAATACACAAGAGCTTGTTTAGTCCTCCAATTAAAAGTTAAGGCTCAATTGCTTTTACTCTAATTTAGACTAAGTGCAGAATAAGAGTAAATGCATGCGAACAAACGATAAAACTACTCTAAGTCATATTCATCAAATATCAGCAATAAAATGAAAGCTAAAAGAGTAGGGAAGAAGGATGCAAACACAAGATAATACCGAGACGTGTTATCGAAGAGGAAACCGAAGAACTCAGCGAAAAACCTCTCCGCCGCCCTCCAAGCGGTAAATCGATCCATTAGAAAATAAGTTGGAGTACACAAATAACAAAAGACCCTTCAAACCTAGTCTACCCTATGTACTCGAACCCTCCAAGCTCCTGCTACCAACTGACTTGATGAAGCCTTGTCTTCTCTAGCTTTCCCGAATTATGCAATTCAGCCCGATTGCATCCGCCAACGATTGGCTTCTTCCAATGCTTCTCAGCAGCACCAAAACCTCAATTTACACTCAGATTGGGTGTGGTAAGTGTTTGGGCTATCAACCTCTCAATGATTTGGATATGGAGAGGTAGGAGTAGAGGAAAATCACAAGGAAATGTGTAAATGATTGTGGGTATAACAATCTCTAACTCTCAAGTATGTATGCTAGGGTTTTCTCTCTAAAAAGCACTCCTTACAATATGTGGGTAATGAGGGTATAAATAGTGTGGGGGAAGACATGGTGGAGCAGATATGCCAAAACCTCACTTTACACTCAAATTGGGTGTGGTAAGTGTTTGCGCTATTAACCTCTCAAGGATTTGGATATGGAGTGTTGGGACAAGTGCTCTGATACCACTTGTTGGGAAATTTAGACCTCGATTGATAAAATTAACAAGTTTTAAACCCAAGTTGTTAATTAGGTTTATTATGAATAAATCTTGTTAAAACAAACAAATATCAATATCATGTCAAAAATAAATGCAGCAGAAAAATAAATAAGACAAGATATGATGACCCAGGAAAACCAATGAAACCAACTAGTTTCACAGTAAAAAACCTGGGGGGAAATCTTCCCGAAAAGCAATCCACTATAATGAAAAGAAGTTTCAGATCTAGTACAAAACCTTTGTCCCTAGACTCTACAATCCCCGTAGATGAACTCACAACAGAAACCTTCTACCGCTTCAGAACCTCTGAACTCTTCAATATATGAACGCCACCCTTTGATGCATGGATCCCAGTACGTGACTAACCAATTGCACGGATCTCAGTACACGACTTCAATCACCAACTAAAAGAAGATTGTTGGCTGTAAAGTTCTTCACTTCATCAACAATAAAGATCAAGAAGCACTTGGTTACAAAACCCTAAGGCGCAAAGACGCAGTAGCTTCTTTCAGAGAGAATAAGGCATCAATCACCTTTTACATATGTTCTCCTTTAATTCTCTTATGTGGCGGCCTCTAAAACAAGCCTTATATAGGTCTAGGGTTGTGAGAAAAGAAACCCTACACATACATGTCATCATGGACTGAAAATCAGATCTGAAAATCTGAAATTCGTAAGGCTCAGTAATTCTCGATCGATCGAGGAGGTGTCGAGAAGGTGTCGAGGGACATCTCGATCGATCCACCAGGTGTCGAGAAGCTATCGAGGAGACAAAAGATATCTCGATTGATCGACCAACTATCGAGAAGGTGTCGAGATTGCGATAAGAAACACCTTAAGATCTCGACAGATAGCCAGGTGTCGAGAAGCTATCGAGATTTAAAAAATCAGCACTTCTTCACTTGAATCTTGGACAGACTTGCATGGCTTCAACACTTGAACTTGAAACAAGGTTTCTTGAAGTATTGAACACATCCTATATCTATCCAAATACAAGTAAAGTGCGTTTTGTCAAAGGATTAGCCAATTACATAAACTATGTCCTTAACAATTTTCCCCTTTGGCAATCTGTGACAAAACCACAACAAACAAATGAACATATGAGAGAAGTCATAAATCACTCAACTCATATTCACTTGTTGAATACAATAAAATCTATCATAATACAAACTCTTGAAAAACTTTGCAAGAAGAGAGTTTATGGCAAGTAGACTTTGACAACCTATATTTCTGAAACACTTTAAACAAAACTCATCAAGGCATCTTAGTGTGAAATAGAAATAATAGATTGCATACAATTAATAAGAAACATGTGTATAAAGATAGAAAAGAAACAACACATGTAAAGGTAGGTGAAAGAAACATATATCAACATATAAAGAAGATAAGTAGAATGTATGTCAAAAATGGTCACAAGACCCACGGTAAAAGAAGAAGGAGGTAAGCACTCCCCCTAACAAGATGAAACACATCTCTCCCTTACAAAGAAATGTATTTCTCCCCCTAACATGTAGAATCTTAGAAAGAAACCACATATTCTCCTTAATTTCTCCCCCTTTTTGTCATGATTGACAAAGGGTACAAGAAGCTAGAAAGCTTCACCTGAGAAATATAAAGATGATCAAGGATGATCAAGGGGGCACAAGAAATCCATATAAATGCATGAATGTAATGAAACAAGATGCTATGGATGACAAGATAATAGAAGGATGCAAAACATGTGAAATTCAAATCTCTCAACAAGAAAAATGTTATGCACATAGATCCTAAAACACACACACACACACACTAAACAAGTCTAACCAATTTTATATTTTCAAAAACAAGTCAAGACAGTTTAGTGAACATACATTAACACATGTAAAATCTTGTGATGGCCAAATCACATTGTACCTGCACATGTATCAAGAGTAGCAAAAAATATTGCGTGTTGTGTGTGAAAAACATCGCAAGATTGCATAAGTATATACTTGCTATGACGATTTTAGATATGAGAAAATCACTTTAACTCACACATAATCATAACTGTTTGATGGGGATTATTACCTTCGAGGTACATCCTATAACTCCCACATCTCCTAGAATACACGCTTGCAATCATATTTAAAAGCATTTTTGATCTTTTTGCTTTTGATTTTTCTTTGCATATTTTTTTTTTAAGCAAATCATGCATGGGCATATCATAGATAGAAAAGAAATACCCAATTATGTTAAACATTTGACATTTCAATTTTGCTATGCCGAAGCACACAAATGTCATTGACACTGCACTTTTGCTATGCCGAAGCATACAGGTGTCATATTATGATTGGCGGGCAACAGTGGTTTGATGGTTATTTATGCCTTTCTCTTAGGATTTTCTAATCCTTCCCGTCAAAAAGAGTGATACGAGTGTTAAGTACAAGAGATAACTTAATCTTACTCATCACAAACAAGAGCCACAAAGCTCACTTGCTTAGTTGTGAATAGAAATGCTCATCTAAGCTACAAAAGATACAAAGTTTAGAAAACTTTGTTTCAATGGCCATCCAAGGTACACAAACACACACTGTTTTTGTATATTTCTGATTTTTCCTTTTTATTTTTATTTTGAAAACAAAACAAAATAAAAACAAAACAACCAAACAAAAACAGACAAACAACATGAAAGCATGAAAGAAATATGCATATGCATGAAAACATGATAGAAAGATGCAGATGCATGAAAGCATGATTCCAAAAACAGATAAGAAATCAAGCAAAGAGAGTCCTACTTTAGATAGAAAGAATTAAAGCAGAGGACAAACAGAAAAGACAATTAAGTCTTAGGCTCCTTTTTCACCCACACAGCACAAGTCTTTGGCCATAAAGATGAAAAGGCACGTGTCCTAGTATGTCTACTAAAGGACATAGAAGAATTAGAATTCTCCTGAAATTGAGTTAAAAAGTTCAAAACTTTTAATAACTCTCCAAACAAAAGTGTAGGTCCTTGAGAGGAAACCTGTGACCGTTTGGACAATTGCTTATGAGGATACAACTTAAAGCAATTAGGACGAATGTGTCCAGAAACACCACAATGGTGACAAACATGAGTAATTTTCGAACTACTATACTTCCCAGAAGGAGGTCTAACCTTAGAGGTTGACAGAGACCTCAACTTAGGACAATTTGGCCTAATATGACCAACAATATAACAATGATGACAAATGGGGACAAAAACAGATTTTTCATTCAACTTAGGAGGAGTTTTAGACATAGGTTTAGAAACTTCAGCGTTAACATCAGATATTTTACCTTTGTCTATCCTAGCAGAATTAGCCTTCAACTCTTCATTATTCCTTTTAAATGGAGGAATATAAACACCTTTTTCCTTTGAGTTAGGCTCAACAAGAAGTTTGGCACTAGTTAAATTTTCAACTTCAGTTTTAGATTCAACTAGTTGCTCTTCCAAACTCTTAATTTTGTCCTCTTGAGATGAAATTTGATTTTTAAATTTCTCATTCAAATTATTGGCTTTATCCAATTTTGCAATCAAATCATCATTTTCAAGCTTGACCTTTTTAAATTTAGCTTTTAATTTTGTAGAACATTCAAGAGATTTCATATAAAAATTATAAAGCTTGCAATAAGCATCTTGAACATCATCATCATCATTCAACACAAGATCATGCAAATCAAAGTAATCAAGAGTTTCCATGACAACGGGGGTCAAGGATCACACTCAGGAAATTAATCCAATCAGAGTGTACCCGCTCTGATACCACTTGTTGGACCGTGTGCCTTACCGATCCATCCAACGACCAATTGGTGAAGGATGAGGGGGAATAAATCTTTTATAGCATTCGATCGCAGACCAAACCCTTTGGTATTGGAGCGAATTGTGAAAATCCCTCGCAATCCCTCCCTCATAATGCGGCTCCAACGACTCGAACCTATGACCAAGCTCTGATACCACTTGTTGGGACAAGTGCTCTGATACCACTTGTTGGGAAATTTAGACCCCGGTTGATAGAATTAATAAGTTTTAAACCCAAGTTGTTAATTAGGTTTATTATGAATAAATCTTGTTAAAACAAACAAATATCAATATCATGTCAAAAATAAATGCAGCGGAAAAATAAATAAGACAAGATATGATGACCTAGGAAAACCAATAAACCAACCAGTTTCACAGTAAAAAACCTGGGGGGAAACCTTCCCGAAAAGCAATCCACTATAATGAAAATGAGTTTCAGATCTAGTACAAAACTTTTGTCCCTAAACTCTACAATCCCCGTAGATGAACTCACAGCAGAAACCTTCTACCGTTTCAGAACCTCTGAACTCTTCAATATATGAACGCCACCCTTTGATGCACGGATCCCAGTACGTGACTAACCAATTTTGCGGATCCCAATACGCGACTTCAATCACCAACTAGAAGAAGATTGTTGGCTGCAAAGTTCTTCACTTCATCAACAATGAAGATCAAGAAGCACTTGGTTACAAAACCCTAAGGCATAAAGACGCAGTAGCTTCTTTCAGAGAGAATAAGGCATCAATCACCTTTTGCATATGTTCTCCTTTAATTCTCTTATGTGACGGCCTCTAAAACAAGTCTTATATAGGTCTAGGGTTGTGAGAAAAGAAACCCTACATATACATGTCATCATGGGTTGAAAATCAGATCTGAAAATCTGAAATTCGTAAGGCTCAGTAATTCTCGATCGATCGAGGAGGTGTTGAGAAGGTGTCGAGGAACATCTCGATCAATCCACTAGGTGTCGAGAAGCTATCGAGGAGACAGAAGATATCTCTATCGATCGACCAGCTATTGAGAAGGTGTCGAGATTGCGATAAGAAACATCTTAAGATCTCGACAGATAGCCAGGTGTCGAGGAGCTATCGAGAAGCTATCGAGCTTTAAAAAATCAGCACTTCTTCACTTGAATCTTGGACAGACTTGCATGGCTTTAACACTTGAACTTGAAACAAGATTTCTTGAAGTATTGAACACATTCTAGATCTACCCAAATACAAGTAAAGTGCGTTTTGTCAAAGGATTAGCCAATTGCATAAAATATGTTTTTAACATAGAGAGATAGGAGTAGAGGAAAACCACAAGAAAATGTGTAGATCATTGTGGGTATAACAATCTCTAACTCTCAAGTGTGTATGCTAGAGTTTTCTCTCTGAAAAGCACTCCTTACAATATGTGGATAATGAGGGTATAAATAGTGTGGGTGAAGACATGGTGAAGTAGATATACCAAAATAGCCAAACAGAATGTTTCGCGAGTATTTCGCGGGAAGGCCTTACTCGCGAATTACTCACGAAAACCAACTGTAATGAATCTTCGCATTCTAGTCATGTGCTCTGCACATTCTAGTCATGTGCTCTGCACGTGGCTTACTTCGCGGGATAGCTTCTTACGAATCTTCTTGTGAAATCCACTTGGTCTTCAATAATAGCTTGAGTCTTCACACTCTCTCTTACACACAACCCTTACAATAAAATTCCACATAAAATACAGGGAAAAAATGATTGAATAGAATTACAATCAAATTTGGTACGGAATTAAAGCCAACACAAAATAGTTGTAAATAACAACTTTACAGATTTTGAGTAATTAGATAAATCTCAAATATATCTTATGTTAATTTTTATTAAACTTATAAAATGATTACGTTATAGAAAAATTAAGCCATATAGTAATTTTTTTTTTTTTTTTTTTTTGAGAATCAGGTAAATCAATATTATTAAGGTAAATCAGACTGGAAAGCATCATCCAAATCAGGTGATAGTTCTTCTAACCACACATCAGTATCTGCAGCTAGAACTGCTCTTCTTGCAAGCCATATAGTAATTATTTGTGCATTTAAAACATATTCAAACTATGGAGTTCATTGTATTATTATTATACTTTTTATTACTTACAAAACCATTTTTATGAAAAATAATAAAATCACATAAAGCATTTGAACTTTTAACCCTTTTGAAGGTAACATTATTATTATTATTTCTTTGTATTTTTCATTTTCAATTAAAAATTTTAATTCTTTATTTTCTTCTTTTAAACATTGATAAAATAAGAAATTTTTTTTTTTTCAGTGAAGTTTGACATAAAAAAAAATATATATCTAAGAGTTTTATTATTATTATTATTAAACTGCCGATGAATAACCTATGAAATAGAAGTGGAATAAGATTTATTTTGTTTTTGTTGGGCTAGGGACAATTGTCCCCCCTCGACCTTGGCTCGGCTATGGTGAGAACAAATATACGTGGTTCAGCAAAATACTTGCCTTGAAGGAGGAGAGAGAGAGAGAGAGAGAGATCAAATTAATGCACTATACTAGATTCGGATTACTAACTGCTCATATAGAAAACTCTATTTATTCTGCTACATTTTAGGGTTTTGAACAAACAAAAGAAATATATAGAGTGCCTATGGCTTCAAATTTAGCAAGGTCGGTCGTAATTGGAATCGAAATTTTTTGGAGAAAGTCAACACAACTTTTATAAAAAAACAGAAACTTGCCAGCATTAAATTTGAGGAATATTAAATTAATACGAAATCAAACTTACATGACCAGCAAGGATGTATAGAAAGAAATTCAATATAGCTTTGACCCATAGGGTTCTATCAACATGCTCCGCACTTCTTATCAACTTCTTCCAGGACAGATAGATTTGAAGAATTCTAGGTCCATATTGAAAGAGAAGAACAGAGTTCAAGAATTTTACTTTATTTGAAGATCTCTTCTTGCTTCTCATTTCTGATAAGATAATGGGAAGTCCCACCTGAACAAAAAATCCCAAACAAATCTTTAAGGTAAAGCCTGACAACAACATTTGCAAAGTTCCAAACTTTTAACTTTAGGTTTTTTTTTTTTTTTTTTTTTTTTTTTTAGAAGATTAACTTTAGGTTATAAACAACAAATATCGAAAGTGTTAAACACAGTCATTTTCAAAGTCGTTTATTAGCTAGAAAAAAAAAAATCCAAACAAATTTATTCTAACAGCAATTAGGGATTTGTTACACAAACGGGAATTTTTTCTTTGGGAGGGGTCATCAACCATAGGAATGAATTAGGTGACCATTATATTTTTTGGGCCAACTTTCATATTTGGGGGATGACCAAGTATTTTTTTTTTTAGTGATGTTACAGATACAAACTATTTTACAATATTTTTACAAAATGTTGATGTGGCTAGCTATTATTAGTTTTTATTTAGGTCTACCATTAATATTACTTTTTTATTTACCAATAATCACTCACCACATCAGCAGTTTGTAGAATTTTTTGTAAAATAGTTTGTATCTTTAGTATTATTCATTTTTTTTACCTAAACTTTAAAAAAAATATATATATATTTATATATAAAACTTACATTTACATGTACATTTAATTTTTTTTTAATTAATTGTGGCTTAATATTTGGTCATTTGCACTTAATATTCCTTAACTAATGGGTCATTTTTTCCTTAAAAAAAATAAAATAAAATAAAATAAAATAAAAAAATAAAAAAACCTTATGGGTCTGTTCCCCTCAAGGGTATTCTAGTAATTTTTGTGGAATATTATAGGATTCAAACGATTTCATCATGTGTTAGTGTTAGCAAAGTAAGAGGGGGGGGGGGGGGTTGGCTAATTTTCAATAGTTAAGGGTGTTAAATTACTAATTCTCTAAAAAACTTAAGTTATTAGGAAACAACGAATTCTAATACCATGTTAATTATCAATTTTAATCATTTAACCATAAATTTTTTTTTTAATTTAAAATAGAAATCATGCTCTAATCTAATGTAAGTGAGTGACCATTATAACATCTCAACAATGGTGTGTGGTGGTATTTAACCGTAATTCGATCAAGGTGAGACATTACTTGATTTTATAGTTTAGGGGAGAATTATGAACTACACCTAAAATAAATAAAGAGAAAGAAGTGATTATTCCCTAATATAGAATAAAAAAGAGTTTTTTTTTTGTTGTTGATGGAAATAGAGAACCGATCACACTATATTAAATTTTGTGTTGTTAATTTTTAATTTGTACTAACGTGCTTTTGTTAGTCCCGAATTACATGAAAACTTGGGGTGGGAAGAACAATTAGTTGTGATATGGAAACAATCAACAATTACAAATTACTACAACAATTCCGAAACAACAATTAGCTGAGAGGTCTCCCTTACCTGTGGGACGGGAAGAATAACCAGAATGTCGATTAGGAATAGGAAGTACGGCCAAAAACACCTCCAAGCTCTTCTACAAGCACCTGCATTTTCATCTTTGGGAGGTTTCTCTTCTTTATAACAAGTGCAAATTTGGAAACAAATATGCATTAAGTAAAAGAAATCAGTGACAGATCGCAAAACCAGAGCTGTGGTCCTCAACTTTTTGTCTAAACCAATGCACTTCTTTGATTCATTGATTACAGGAAGGTAAAAGAACAAGGGATCCAGTAATACTGAGAACACGCACACCAATACAAATATTGAGCGCAAAATACAAATACATGCCTTTGTTCTTTGATTTATTGCATCATCTCCACCACTCTCGGGAATTGGACACTCAGGGTCTTGATTATTATTCCTGATCGATACACAGTAATCATAAGCATTCGCATAAGTTATAATGCAAAACTTTCTCTATTTTAACATAGAAACAGACTTTTTATTTTAGGTAAATTACATATTTGATCTCTATCCTTTACATTATATTTCAATTTAGTCTCTAACCTTTCAATTGTGTCAATTTGGTTCCTAACTTTTCAATGCCGTATCAATTTAGTTCCTGCCGTTATCTCTTTGATGGAAAAGTCTGACATGTCAAACGATCTAAATAAAAAAAATAAAAAAAATTTTGCCGCATCAACTGCCACCTGGACTAACATATCAGTTTTTTTTTTTTTTTTTTTAGAGAACATGTAAGTTTTTTTTAGAAAACTCAAATCTTTTTAGTTTGATTCAGAATGTTGCTTATTTCATTAAACAAGGACAGTCACGAACCCATGTAAAACACTCTCCCTAAATCCAAAATTCCTTCACCTTCCTTTCATTAAACAGGGATAGTCACAGACCCATGGACATGGACACACTGGGCTTTTTCCCTTATCTGTGATTCCTTAGACTAATGAATAAAGCAGTTGATCTGTTCTATTTATCATGGTTGTTTCCTTAAAATTTATTCCATGAATATCATTGGAGAAATTCTCCTTGATGATTTGACTACAGTTCATGTAATGTAATGAGCATTGATGCTATGGAAGAAATAGCTACAACTCAGAGAAACGGTCTTTAATTCTCTAATCTTATAAATTTCTGTTTGACTTGGTAAAGTTTATTTGATGGCAACATTAGTCTACAATTATGGAGAATCATTTTATTTAAAAGTAAAAGTTGCATCTTTACACTTGAAATTGGGCTTTCACTTATTTTGGGGGAACGTTCTTTGCAATCTTCCTTAACAAAATATTAATCTAAGACATGAAAAATGATTTTCATAGGATGTGACCATAAGTTTAACAATGCTTTTCATATGGCTCTAAAGGTTATGAACTAGACACACAGACACTGATATATACACGCACTCAAACACCCAATATATATGTATGCGGGTGATTAAGATCCCAAGACTTTTATTTTCCCCTATCCTAGCTGATTGATTTGGTTTAAGTGTCCATCTTCAAGCTGTTGGCCTTCAGTTCTAGAACTCATGTATGCTGATCTCCAGATTTCTTTTTTCTATATGATTTATTGTTTAAGGAAGATAAGATAAAGAACTCGTCTTTACATTGCAGGGCAGAGGGTTATTGGAGAACCAGTAGTTTCTAGGTTACCCCTTGATGAATCTGGGATTTGGGATCCTCTCTTCGTCACTACAACAAAGTAATTCTATAGGTTCCTAACTCATCATTAGAGAAGATAGTGCAATCATAAAAGCTGGGACCTTAAAGACACGTGAAGAAAATTGTGACTGTGAATTAGGGATTTTTGTTATTTTTTGAGGAAAGGGATTTTTTTTTTTTTTTTTTTTTTTTGTGTTGTTGATAGACATGAGTTAGGATTCAATTATCTGTTGTTTTTCTTTTTTCTTTTTTCTAATTTAAAATTATGCTTACATTTTATAAAATAAAATAAAATTAAAATTGTTGACATGTTAGCCCAGGTGGCATATGAAGTGGCAATTTTTTTTTTTTATATTTAAACCGTTTGACACGTCAGACTTTTCCATCCAATAGATAACGGTAAGGACTAAATTAACACGACATTGAAAGGTTAAGGACCAACTTGACACAATTGAAAAATTAGGGATTAAATTGAAATCTGCTGTAAAGGATAGGGACCAAATACGTAGTTTACTCTTTTATTTTTTACATATTCACTTTTCAAAACACTTCATATCATATATTATCTATTTTACAACTCATATCATATCATATTATCTATAAAAGACTAAAGGTAACGTATTCCTATCAAAAAGTGTCATTTTGTTTTCTCTTTTAATAATAAAAAAGTGTCATGTTTAGTATTCAACTATTTATTTTACTTCTTCTCAAAAAAAAAATTTATTTTACTAAAAGAGAAATAATATATCCACAAAATTTTTATAATAATTTTCACAACAAATTCTAGATAGCAAGCTATAATTGGTAGGTAAAAAAGTGACGTAAATGGAAAGATCATATTATAATCAATAACAAGTTACCACATAAGATTTGTTGTAAAATTGTAAAAAACACTAGGAAAAAAGTTGCCAAAACACACATCCCAATTTTGTTTGTTGCTTTAGAGTCTATGCCTTGTGCTCCCAACACCAAAATAATCATTGATATAGTTTATAAAAAATACTAAATTACTATAAATCTTACAAAATAAATTACAAATTGATATGATAATGAATGTAATTGGTTTTATTTCAACACAAAATGTGTTCAAATTATCTTTTATGAATGACATATTGTAAGACTTATATAGTAAAATTTGTAGTATCTTTAGTATCACTCTAAAAGAAATTTGTTTGGGATTTTGGATTAAATCACACATGACTAGACATAAAGGTCATAAAACAAAGATTACTCTATTTATTTGAAAGAAAAAAGGTAATTTTTTTTTCTTTTTTGTTACAATTTTTTTGAAGATAAATGTAATATATTCATATTATACACATTGTTAATTAGGAGCTTTAGTTGGTGATGATGATGGCATGAGGAATGATGATGCTTGGGCAGCATTAGGCCAGTCAAATGGCTTTATGTCTCCTCAACACATCAATGTTTCCTCATGTCAGATTCAATATGCTCCTAAATGCTTTTTAAGGGGGACATGCCCGGTCCCCCAACCCAAGTTGGATCATCGAGCAGTGGATGGGGGCAGCAAGTGGAGGCACCTTGCTCCACATGATGCCCCAAGGCCATGGCATAGAAGGGTCATGGTAGGTAGAGTTGGTTTCATGATGGGCAACAGCAGGTGATGTCGACCCTTGTGTGTTGGTGGATGGCATTGGTGGCTGGCATTGGTGGCTGGTGGCTTATGTACAAGGCAGGGCTGGGCTGCCATAATAATGTGCAATCAGATGTTGTGTGCAAGGCATGGGCTGGTGGGTGTTGACCTAGTGCATGGATTGATGCTAATGGGCTAATGGGCAGTTACCCTCTGTGTGTGCTACATGTGGGCAGGCTGTGTAGGTTGTGTGGCTGATGGGGGATGGCTTAGGCATGGGCCAAGCCTCCCCACACGTAGATTGACATGCTGTGTGGGCTGCTGGGTGATGGGCAAAAGCCCCATGATTTGTTGAGACATGGACCGTGATATATGCAATAGCAGTTACAAGCAGTTATCAAGCAGCTCCTGATGTTTCTGATGATGTTGACCTGCTGTGTAGGGGCTGGAAACGTGGGGAATGAGCCAAGATAGTAGCAGTTGATAATGTCCTAAGTCAGACCCAAGTGGCGGGTAATAAAGGTTAAGGCTTTTCCTATAAACAAAATGTGTGTTGTGAGCTTGTGTTCCTAATAATCTATTCTAAGTGTTCCTACAATGTGTGTGTGTGGTGTTGGCTGAGACTAAGTTAAGGACTTAGGGCCATCACAGACATAAAATTTGAGAGAAAAATTGACCTTGTGACAATTGGTATCAGAGCGTAGCTGCAATGTCTTCGAACACCAAGGTAAGGGTGACTGTCTTGGAAACCATTCTTGGGGTTCCTGCAGAGAAGGAACAACTTTCAGTTTGTGACAGATTTGAGGAACTTGCTGCAAAAACTTTGGTGGTTAGGAACGAACTTACTAAACAAAGGAATGTTCTACTAATGTGTGTAGAAGAGTTGGCTACTGCATTGGATACCCAGAGTAGTGCAATAAGGGAGACAACAAGCCAATTCAAAACTGAGATTGCCTATTACAAAGGGCAGTCAGTGGTCTTCCTAGGGAGAGGGAAGTTTCCACAAAGGTGAAGGTGCCTGAACTAAAGCCCTTTAATGGTGCTAGGAGTGCCAAGGATTTGGAAAATTTCTTGGGATATGGAGCAGTATTTCAAGGCTGCTAGGATGCTGGATCAAGAGAAGGTGATAATTACTAGCATCTATCTTTCTGGGTATGCCAAGTTATGGTGGAGAATCTGTGTGGAAGATGATCCAGATGTTGGTAGAGGGATCAGTTCTTGCCTAGCAACATTGCCTGGGTTGCAAAGGACTCCTTGAAGAAATTGAAGCATACTGGTATGGTGCAAGAGTATGTCAAAACATTCATTTCTTTGATGCTTGATATCAAGAACATGTCTGAAGAGGACAAGCAGTTCAACTTCATGTCTGGTTTGCAGCCTTAGGCTGAGTTGGAATTAAAGAGGTAGGCTATGCATGATCTACCTGCTGCTATGTCTGGTACAGATACCTTAATGGATTAAAAATACACTAAACCCAATTGGGATGATGAGAAGTGTAAGTCCAAGGACAAAGGCAAAGACAAGCAAAAGAAAGATGGCAAGAAGGATAAGGATAAACAAAAGAAAAATTGGGGTAACAAGTCCTTTATCAAGGGAGAGAGTTCTAACTCCTAATAAGGAAAAGAACAACCAAAACTTAATGCAGGCAGCTTCATATGCAATGGGCCTCATCGAGCAAGAGATTGCCCTAAACGTGAGAAACTTAATGTCATTGTTGCTGAAGATGACAAAGGGCAGTTGGATGAAGAAGTTCCCAGCCGTGTGAACCCCTTACAATTATTGAATGTACTTAATGCAAGAGGTACTTCTAAGGGTTTGTCTTATGTTCAAGTGGAGATAAACGGAAATAGGGTTGAAGCGATGCTCAATACTGGTGCTACCCACAATTTTGTTACTAATTGAATGGTCCAACAACTTGGGTTGAAAGTGAGCAAATTTCCAAGTAAGATCAATGTAGTAAACTTAGAAGCAAAAACTGTTTTGGTTATTGCTTTTGGTGTGCATTTTAAATTTGGCAAGTGGACTGAAAGAAAGGTGAATTTCCTAATCATGCAATTGGATGATTTTGATGTAATTCTGGGTGATGAGTTCTTTATGGCATCAAGGGCAGCCTTGCTGCCATTCATTGGAGTGATGTTGATCTTCAATGAGAAGCAGTCTTGTTATGTTCCTGCTAGACTTGGGACAGGAAATAATAAGACTAGCAAGGGGAAAGAACCGATGGTGTCAACCATGCAAGTTGAGCATGGGCTAAAGAAGCGCGAAGTAACTTACTTGGCTACTGATGGGTAGTTAAAAATTGTATTATCGTCCATATAAGTCATCCACAAAAACAAAGCATGTCCAAAGACATGATCTAGAGGAGGGAGGATAACACCAAGGAGAAGAGTTGTCCAAGGAATTATAACCAAAAAAAAAAAAACCTCATCTAAAAGAAAGGAAAAGACAGGAAGATCAAGCATCGAGGAATAAGGTCGTCCAAGGAAAGTAGATCGTCCACACTACAATAAGGTCTAGACGACCAACATACACTTAGTAAATTTTTTGAGTGTTTTCTACAAACCAAGGACAGTTGAACCATGACCCACTATTCCATGACGTGGGGTGAATTCTCTGAAATCCGCTCCCTCTCCCCACTAAATCTACACATCTCCCATGATGGAGACATTCATGATGACACAGGTGGCTCATGGACAACTTTTGGATGATCTTGTCACAAATGTAGCTGCCTTGAGAGTTGATTTTACTGAGAAAATGAGTTCTTTTTAGGAATGGCAACAGGTTGAGTTCAGACCGGGATTCTTTATGCCCGAACCCGACCCGCGGGTCTGCCCTCGAAACCCGAACCCACCAGTTTAATAAACGGGTTTTTTTTTTCAGGCTTCAGACTCGCCTCGTCGGGCCCCGCAGGCCTTGCCCAGCCCATGCCACTTCAGGGCCCAATCCGTGGCCCAATCAAAAAAAAAAAAGTTTGCCTGAAGCCCTAAACCTCCACAAAACTAGATTAGAAACCCAAAAAAAAAAAAAAAAAAAAAAAAAAAAAAAAAAAAACCCAAGATCATGTTCATCAATCTAGATTAGAAACCCAAAAACAAAAACCCCCAAGATCATGTTCATCAACCTAGATCAGAAACCCAAAAAAAAAACCCTAGAATCATGTTCTTCAATCAAACCAGAGTAGCCACCAAAACCCCAAACACAAACACAAAAATTTCAGATTTTTTATTTTCCCTTTCAAAATCACAAACACAAACACAAATCCTTTTACTACAGATAGTGATGGCATTACTACTCATCCTTTTGGCCAGCCTGTCAAGTTTAAGTTCATTAGGAGCCCTGAACCAAGAGAGATTAGTTCTCTCTAAGATGTTTGTGTCTCCAAAACCTTAAACTTCATTGAGAAACAGGAATGGCAACAAACCCAAACCCTAACAGGAACCCAAACTAGATTCTCAAAAAAATAAAAATAAAATAAAAAACAGGAACCCAAACCCTAACGATCCCAAAGGTCCCAAACCCTAACGAACCCAAAAAGGAATGGCAAAAAAAAGAAAAAAGAAAAAAGAAAAAGAGAAGAACATATTGAAGGCACAGGGAGGAGGGAGAGTGGGAGCGATTGAGGGGGGCGGCGGTGAGGTAGTGAGGTCGTGAGTGTGGCTGTGTGGGTCAATGAGAGTGACGGCTTGAGGAGTTAAAGGTGGCGGCGATGAGGCTGTGGCCGTGAGAGTGACTGGAGATTTAAGAGAGGGTGGGTAGCGGCTCAGAGATGAGAATGGGAGAATGAGATAGGGTTAGGGTATCTGAATAAGTTTATCTATATAAATATATATATATATATATTTATATATATATATATTTATATATATATATGAGGGTGTTTTAGTAATTTAAGATGAAACCGGGTCGGGTCCAGGTCCGGGTTTGAGCTAGGTTTTATTAAAACTCATACTCGACCCGGACCCGCTTCGGGTTTTTTTTTTTAAAAACCCAAACTTGACCCTATTCTTTATCGGTTCGGGCCGAGTACCCGCAGGTCGGACAGCAATTGCCATCCCTAGTTCTTTTCCACCTCCTCCACCCTCGGATGTTTAATGGTTGCCTTTGGCAATACGTAACAAAAAGGGGGATTAGTTGTGTGAGCTCTTGTATTTAGGGGGAGTAGATTTTGTACCTAGTGGGAGCTGTTTCTATTTTGGAGATGTATCTATTTAGTTTGAGTTTGAGTTGAGTTTTTATGTTTCTATGCTTTGATAGTATAGTTTATATTTTTTTTTTCTTAGTTTATTCTTGTTTCACAAACCTGATGCTTATTGATACATTGATTATTCTTATTGGATATCTTGTTTTAGATTGATTTTGTGAAATCAAGTTCAAGTTATGTTTTACACTGTATTTTTCACACATGCGTTTATGGTTTGTTTTCAGTGTTATAGCAATTTACAGGTTAATTCTTTCATGATGCTGCTGCCTATTATTGCAACTTGTAGATAGTAGATTATGATTGAATTGTAGTAGGGCAACAACTTGTATTGGGTTAGTTCTTGAATTGAGCAATTCATATTTATGTATGTTTTGTCACGGATTGCCAAAGGGGGAGATTGTTAGGTTCTAAATATTTAGGAATAAATGTTTAGGTTCTAATTTTATGTATGTTGACAAACCGAGTACAAAAACATGTTTAGGTTCTAACAAAGTACATGCACACTACTTTCTCTCTATTAAAAAAAAAGTTTGGAATGGAAGAGTTGTGTGTAAGAGATTGTTGAAATTCAGTGAAGATGAAGAATTCGCGACTGGCTCGCGAGTGCCAACCTGCGTAAGGCCACGTGAGAAGCACATGCTAGAATTTGAAGAGTCTCTTTGTCAAGCTGGATTTCGCAAGTCACTTCGCGACTCAGGCCAAATCGCAAGTAACCCGCGAAACTCTCTGTCTGGAGCTTTTTGAGTGTACTTTTTCTCATACATTTACCAACACTATATAAGCCCTCATTATCCCCGAAATTGTAAGGAGTTTTTCAAAGAACCTTTTGAGAGAGAAAACCCTAAACACTTGAGAGTTAAAGATTGTATACCCACAATCATCTACACCATTTCTCTAAAGTTTTCCTTTACTCTTACCTCTCCATTTACACATCCTTGAGAGGTTCTTAGCCCAAACACTTACCTCACCCAATCTAAGTGTTGAGAGAAGTTTTGGTGCATATAGGAAGCATTGGAAGAAGCCATTGAGTGGTGGATGCAATTTGGAGCTAATTGCGGGATTCAGATAACTAGTGAAGACATGGCTTCGTGAAGCCCATTGGTAGCAGGAACTTGGAGAGTTCAAGTACATTGGATAGATTAGGCTTGGAGGGTCTTTTTGATATTCATGTACTCCAACTTTATTCACTAGTAGATCAATTTTGGTTTGGAAGGCCGCGGAGAAGTTTTTCACCGAGTACTTCGATTTCCTCTTCGATAACACGTCTCGGTGTTATCTTGTGTTTGCATCTCTCTTCTCTACTCTTTAAGCTTTACATTTATTGTTTATTATTTATTGTTCTTGCTTATGCCTTAGAGTAGTGTTCCGTTTTTATTACGACTCATTTACTCTTATTCTGCACTTAGTTAAGTTGTAATTTAAAATTGGGGGTCTAAATTAGCTATAGTGTTTCACACTATCTGAGCTTTCAACTTTGAATTAACTTGGCAAAGGCATATGTAAATTCGAATTTTTATCAGTACTCCTGGTAATAAATAGCTTAAGGCTATAGCATTTTCTTATTTCCTAAACATTTCTATCAGCAGTCAATTACTTGGTGTTCGAATCATGGTTCAACTTGGACTACTATGCTTTAGGGATTCTGCTCTCTAGCCGATGAATTGTTTTTCAATTTTGAGTAAGGTCAAATTATTCATATGCACTTATTCTCAGTGGTGAAGTCAGGAATTTTTTTCTAGAAGGGGCCAAGGTAAATACAATAAAGTTCTTAAATAAACAAAAAAAAAAAAAAAAAAAAAAAAAAAAAAAAAACCTAAAATATTTTTATTTCATAAATTAACTTTAACTCAACAAAGTTGTGCCTTATGCTCTTTCATGGCATTAAATCATTTGTAATTGATTTTGAACTAAATTCCTTAGTGATCGCTTTCTAGGAACAATATTTGTTTTTTTAGGTTCAAATCTTTGAGCTGTTCTAGGTGTTTCAGCACTTGAAGTTTCAACATTTGAGATAGAAGATTGAACAGTAACCTCTGAGTAAAAACACTTTTTCTTTTAAAACATTCATTAATGGTAGATGGTTCTCTATAAATTATTCACAATTTGAAAATATGAATATTGAATTTTATAATCTTCAATTCCAAATAAACAAGTCTATAACAATAATTTAATTTAATTGCTCAAGCCACTAATATCAATTAAACAAACCATTAGCAATAAAAGTATTATTGTTTTCAAAAAAGTATTATTATACCACCGCACACCCTTGGTGCGATGGCCACTCCACAAGTATAAGTGCTTATGGGGTGTGGAGGGCATGGGCTAGGGTTCAAGTCTCCAGGAGGGAGCTTCACACACATATACACTTAGATTAGGCTAGAGTAAAATTCTATCTTGTATCAAAAAAAAAAAAAAAAAAAAAAAAAAAGGTATTATTATCAAATTATAATAAATTGCTATAGTATTGTTAAAAGAGTCTACTGATAAATTGCTTAATTGAAACCAAAAACTCAATAAAAACAATATAAACTAAAATAAAGCCTAGTCTGTACTTTTCTCAATATTAGCAAAACGTCAAAGACTACTTTACTCTTCTATCCAAAAAAACTTGAACTTGTCTCAAACAAAAGTTACAAAAGTAGCAGAAACTATCAAAAAGAAAAACTTAAAGTTACAGTAGAGAACGAGAGAGAGACGTATGGCTCACCACTCAAACTCAACTACTCAGGACTTCGATGGCGTCAAAGACTCTAATGGCCTGTTTGGATGGAGGGAGGAAAGAGGAGGAGTGGAGGGGGAGTAAAGTAGAATTGGCTAAAAATAAGCTAATTTTGTGTTAAATCTACTATATTCTACTCTACTCTCCCTCCCTCTCCCTCAATCCAAACGGACCATAAGGGATCACAGATTGGTGTCCCACTTGCATAGTTGTAGATGAAAGCGTAAGGGCAAATTTTTTATTTTAATAAATTTAGATTTTATTTTGGGAGTAAAGGCCCGTGACTTGTGAAGTTTGGGTAGTGTTTTGTAAAGCTGATTTCAGGATTTATGTGCATTTATTTGGATTTAGAGTCCTAATTTAATTAGGACTAATAATGTTTCAAAAAAAAAATTAGAACTAATAATCCTTATTAAGAAGGGACTTGAGTTTTTTTTTTTTTTTTTTTAATTGCAAATTTGTTTATGGGCCAAGTCCATAAAACGGGCTGGATTTTTTTACTTCTTAGGACTGAATTGTGCATACATTTTTTTTTTTTTTTTTGTCAAAAATCTTAGGGGGGCAGGTGGTTATTCTCTATTTAATTTCAAATGATTTTATTTTGTATGCACCTAACAATGGATTTGGTTTTTACCCAAAAAAAAGAAAAGAAAAACAATGGATTTGGCTTTATACTTTGCACGAGATCCTATACACTTACACCTTATTCCGATTTTTCAATATATTTACGTGCCAAAAAAAAAAAACAAAACTCCTTATTCTACTTCCCGTGTAAAGAAAAGACAAGAAAAAGCAATTTCCCCTATTTATGTCTAAATATTCAGGATTAATTGCATCTTATATTCACCTTTTAAACAAACGGCATTTTATATTCATGTGAACCTAAATTTTATAGCAAAGCCATTTAATTAGGAGAAAAATGTAGGTGGGTTAAAACTTAAAGTAGGAAAGTACAATTATATGCGAAGAAAATTCCTTTGCCGCACAAATTTCATAAGAGTAACGCTACAGACACAAATTATTTTACAAATTGCTAATGTAGCTTTAGTAATTTTCAAGTAATCATTGATAAACATAAATGTGATGTTAGTAATGGACTCATATTAAAACTAGTAAGTGGTAGACTCATATTAGAACTAATAAGAATTTGCCACATCAATAGTTTGTAAAAATGTTGTAAAATAGTTTGTGATTGTAGTATTACTCATTTCATAATACCCTTCACATAAGAACTCCACAATACCATTGTGCCACATAAAACACATACATTCCCTTGCCAAATTCTTTTAGTGCTTTTGGCTTTTACATAGTTATTGATTTCATCTCGATCCAGCTAGGAAATACTGTATTGGTAAACAACTGGAACAAGGAACCCACTCATTCCACCTCGGGAAAAATTTCAAATCATTCCAAATCATTTTTGTCAATACCGACTAGTATTTGAATTTTGGGCGAAATGCAATTTAGCTAGAAAATTTTTACTTTTCTAACTTCTCTACTATTTTTTTTACTCTTTTGAATTCTCTACTTTCTAACTTCTCCCCCCCCCCCCCCCCCAACACAGGACATGACTAGTCACTCTCAGCTCTCCGTCTTTGCTTAGTTGCAAATGAGGAAAGATAAAAAGAAAAGAAATGGGTAAAGGAAAAAAAAAAAAAAGCAATTCTCTAATGTATGTTTGGAAATAAGGAGATGAGAAAAGAAAAGAGAATAATACACTTCTCTTTCCTTTCATTTGCAAAGACAAAAGGAAATCAAAAGAAAAATATATGATTTTAACTTTTGTGCCCACGTGAATGTAAAAGCGATAAATGTTATGGGTAAAAATGTAATTTTGGATTATAAAAAGTTAAACATGTGAGCTCCATTTTTCTTCGTCCTTTTTTTAAAAACAAAAAAAAAAAAATACTGTATTTAAATTCCAATGTTTCTCATCAAATCCGCCCAAATTGGACAGATTGCAAAATTGTGGGTGTGGGAGAAATGATTTCTATCAATTTCTTCTCTCCTGCACCCCTTTAACCAAATTAAGGAACAACTATCTCTCCTCTCATTTCCCTTCTCTTTCTCTTTCCTCCCTCCTTTCCAAATGCAATGTCACTCTTTTTTGTCTTTTTTTTCTTTACTTTTTCCTCTCACTTTCTCTCTCTCTAATCATTCTCATTATCTTCCTTTTTTTTTCCTTTTTTTTTTTTTTTTTTTTTTATCTCACAATCTTTCTCTATCACATCACTATCTACCCAGGCCTCTCTCTCTCTCTCTCTCTCTCTCTCAAGACTCAAAACATTCATCCAAAAAAAAAAAAAAGGCTAAAAACAAATTCTCTCCTTATTCTCCCCCCCCCCCCCCGCCCCATCATTTATTATCTTAATTTATTTTATATTTTAAATATATTTTAAGTGTTATATATATAACCCCAAAATGCATGGTACACAAAATACATCAGTATTGAAATATTTCATTCCAATGGACAAATCGAAATGAGTACCGAAATAGAATTAACAACATTTAAGAGTAAGAAAGTATTTCAATTGGTGAAACATTTAAGGTATATGACCAAGCTTATGATTCATATCTTGATACTAATCTATGGTTGAATCATAGTAAACAACTAATCACAGTACACAACTCTTTTATATTATTAAGAAAATTAAGACCCTAATTTTTATTAAAACGAAAAATCATAGTACACAATTAAATTGATTTAAAATATATATTAAAAATTTTAAAATAAAATTTGGTGATATAAATTTAGTGGAAATATTAGTTTTAAACTTTTTCAAAATTTGGAAACAGAGTTTTATGTATTTCTAACGTGTCAAATAGCTGAAACATGTGTAACATTTATAATGAATCACATTACGTAAACACAATATTTTAAGACCCAATTTTAGCATATATATATATATATAATATTAGAATAAGTCTAGTGTTACACAATTTGGCACAACCAGTGCCACAACTCGCCCATGTGGCGAGTTGTGATTGGTGAAGGGTTGTTCCCACATGGACCCACCCATCACTCCTCCACCAACCACAGCTCGCAGGCGAGTTGTGGCACTTATTGTGCCAAATTGTGTGACACTAGACTTATTCATAATATCACAATGTCATTATTAGAATATAATAATAATAATAATAATAATAATAACAAATCGTCCTAACAAATTAGAGTTCACCGCTTAAACGACTTGAAAGCGAGCTTGGAAGTTGGAAGGCCGTTATAATAATAATAATAATAATAATAATAATAATGTCAAGAGCAAAAGAAACTAACCTTGCATTATTCCCTTGCCGATAGCGAAGAGAACTCATAATTGCTTTTTTGAGAATCTGGATATTCTGATGACTCTTAACTAATGCTTACCGATGATTCAATGTCCAAAATGAAGAATCAAACTTTAAACTGTGTCTGGACCATGCGAACTTTACCAGAAAAGTCTGGATTTTGATCCCTGGAAAATTGGAAAACATATTTGTGCTTAGAAAAATAGTGACATACTACCAATTTTCATTTATCTCAAATGCAACTTCCCTTGACCTTACAGGTGTGCACCATAAGGCTTTTTCATTTTTTATTTTTTTCTTGGAAGAAATAAAAAGATTTTCTTGAACCATACTACTCACAATCACAACTATTGACTCGGTTTTGGCTTGAGTCCAGTACTTCAGTCCACTGGATTTGACACGTTTCGGATACGTGTTCATATCATGTATCTTATAATGTACTAGAGTCTGAAACTTTGGACGGAAGCTTTACTCCTTAGCTTGATTGTTCAGAGTATGGAACAATAATAAACATAACAATAAGTAATTCTAACTTCTAAATATAAATCCCTTTAGAGTAGAAGAGAATGTGTATTTATATAAAACGTAAATCGAACCTGACAAACTCAAGTCGCACGCATTTTACAAGGTGGAGGAATGCATAAAGTGGCAGAAGTTGGCTTTGTTATGGGATTTTAAGAGGTCGCAGAGGCAGAGCAGATGCAAGTAATAAGCAAGAGCAATTCCTGGCTTGCTCTTAAACAGTGTGTGGAGTGTGAGAGCCATTCACAATGGTCAATCCCTCAAGTCTTCTAATATTGTCGTTTTTTCAGCCACCGACCAGATAAGTACAGAATCTTTGAGTAGATTTTTTTCGTCTTTTACGACATAGCTACGTCTCATTCGACATGTAGGTCTCACTCAAATTTTGTTGTGAAAGTATTATGAAAATGTTGTAAATTTAAGTTTTTTAAATAATTTTTCAATTTGCTTATAACATTTGAGGCTAACTTTTTTTTTTTTAATTTTATAAATAGGAAACTTTATCAGTTAAATTAATTAAAATCTAAATATTTAATGTATTGGAATAAATTAGTGAGATCATAACAATTCTTTTTTTGTTTTGATAAAAGAAGATTAATTGCAACGACTGAAACAGGAACAAAAAGAACCCTGGAGAGCTGGTCATCTTCGATCTGCTTTAGATTGGATACCGCTTATTACTAAAAATTAACAATTAAAAATACTATAATAAAATAAATTTTAAATTTGTAAATAGTGCCGTGAAATTCAGTTTTAATAAAAATTTTGCTAAAAAGAGTATTTATGGGTCCTATAAACAGTGCATAAAAGCCACTTACAAAAACGAAAACACGCTGAAAATCAATTTCAGCGCAATACAAATTAACACTAAGCAGCAGTGTGTGTAGTATGAACCATGGACAACGGTGTAGTCTCTCTTTAAGAATATTGTCTTCTTTACCAACCAAAGAGAACTCATTTTTTTCTAAGAAATTATTAGGCCCTCAACCGATAAGATTTCAATTTGTTCAGAAATTGTCAGGTCTTTCTGGTGGAGGCTCCCCCTCATCAAAAGGGATGGGCCAAGGGGTAGGACCCCAAAAGGACATGTCTCATTTATTCCAAAGTTTTTATTATTTTTTATTTATTTATTTTTAGAATCTCCTTTATTCCAAAATAAAATCATCTCTTAAACATAGTAATGTGAAATATATGGTGGAAATGAAAATCAAGCAAGTTAAAACTTAAAAAGGACATAATATTTTCCAAAATTTATCAAGCCGAGATTATGATTTTAGCAAAATTACTTTTAAAAGAATTTCCTATTGACACGATTTTTATTATAGGCTAATCACCATATATCATATTAATAATTATGAAAAATTTTATACTTTTTGAATTAAAAAAAAAAATCTAAGTTCGCTACTTCTTCAAAAATAAAACAATGGTAAAAAAATGAAAAAAAAAAAGTACACTTTGCAATATTTTTCAATAAATTTTTTTTTTTATTACTTCAACTGTGTTAGCAATTGCACACCTTACCATGTAAATATATATATTTTTTATTTTATTCTTTTTGAGTTAATAAGTTAATAGTAAGGACCAAATTACCTATAAATTGAAAATAATATGAATCATAATAACTGTCTTCATAACCAAATTAACTGTGAAATGTAGGAGTGTCAATTCAGGTTAGCGTGTCGAATTCGTGTCATGTCGAGGTATGGGTATTCGACTAAATGATTCAACCTTAACCCAACTCATTTAATAATCGTGTCATGATTCTTCAACTCTAATCCGACCTGTTAATGAGGCAGGTTGACCGGACTCATCCCACTTGACATGCTTAATAAATAGGTTGTGTTGGGTTGACTAGAATGTAACAACCAATTTCAACCTGCTTAATATTAAATATAATATCCATCTAGAAATAAATATTTTTTACACCTCAAAAGTAGTGCATACACTTCAAGTCTTCAACCCACATTCAAAATAATATAGTTCAATTTCCAATTATATTAGGGTACGTAAAATTTATAAAGTTTCAATTTCCAATTATACTTGTAAGTTTTTTGGAATTACTCACTTTTCATTTTAAGTTTAAAATATAGGTTAGATACAAAAGGTATTTGACAAATCTAAAATAGAATGAATATTTGTTTGTTATACAAGTTAAAAAGGTTGTGTTAAATGAGTCATTTTAGGTTAACACAAATAAATTAGCGTGTTAAATGTGTCTATTGCGGGTCATGTGAGTTAACTCTCTTATAACCTATTTTTTATCGTGTTACTTTCGGGTCAACCTATTTATGACCCAAACCTATTAAGGCCCAAACCCTAACTCGCAAAAACTCCGTGTCAGGTTCGTGTCATGTTCACGAGTTAGGTCAAATATTGACACCCATTGTAAAGCGTGACCCAAGATGTGGGACCAAAAATGCCGACTATTTAAAGCTGCTTTGTTTTGTCTATTTATGCCATGTGAAAGACTGTCGCAGACTCTGATGTGAGAGTAAATGATTGAAAATTTTATTGGCTCTAGTTAATGCGTGCCTTAAGAGACTACATTAATCATCTATTTTAGAAAAAAATTTATGAAAAATTAAAAAAGTTGTCAAAACAATTAATTATTTTTTCATTTTTCCATAAAAAAATTCATAAAATGATTTTCTAATACATGCTCTAAGTCACAAATTAGTAAATCCCAATTTTATTTTAAACTCTATGTTTTACGGCATGATAACAGACTCAAGTAGCATGCATTTGACAAGGCGGAACAAGAGGAAAGGGAAAAAAATAAGAGCATGCGGAGGTGCAGAAGTAGATGCAAGTAATAAATAAGAGTAACACCTATCATCATGATCTTAATTGATGAGTAAAATGAACCATTCACACTGGTCAATCCCTCAAGTCTTCCTATGTTTGTCTTTTTCACCGACCAACAAAATATGGGTGGAAAGGGATGGGATTTTAATGGAGAGGGCCAACGTATAAATTTTCTATTTTAGTATTAACAAAAGAAATGTAAGGTGTTTAAGGGCTATTGATCATATGAATTGCACGACCCTTGAACATATGTTACTTTTTTTTTTTTTTGCTGTCACATAACTTATTATTTAGCAATTGCTGCATACTAGTATACAACAAAACCTTTCACTTAAAAAATATATGGAAAATGCTAACGAATGCTCTTAGAGCAATGGTTAACAATCTATTTAAATGAAGTTTTTATGGGGAAAAAAAAAATTAATGTTATGACAGCTTTTTTCATTTCTCATAAAAGTTGTGTCAAAACTTTCCTAAAATGAATTGTTAACCATTACCCTAAGTGCACTCGTTAGCATGACCCAAAAAATATTATCAAATAAAAAATACAAAATAAATGTTTCTTGATACTTGCAATGTAAATATCTATTAAAATGAAATTTAACTTTCTTTACATCTCGAAAACCATCTATAATTGATTCTATACCAAATATCAGAGGAATTTTTTAAAAAATATATTAACTTAAAAAAAACTCATTAAAAGATCATAATCAATAAATCAATAAAAGTTACCCAAATAAAAAAAAAAAAAAAAAAAAAATCTTCTAAATAATTTAAGCGTTTTTTTTGGGGGGGGTAAAAAAGGTAAATATTGCAGTTAACTTACTCATAATCTAAAACTCAAATAAAAATTATGTTTATTATCTCATTGTATGTCCCATTATATTCTAAAAGAAGACTAATTATTATTGCTAATTAAAAAAAGGAAAAAAAAAACCCAAAATAAAATAAAATCTATATGTGGAATTCTATTTAGTAAACTTAACAATGTCATAGTGGTCAATGCATAGAGACACCCATCACAAACTTGATAAAACAATAAAATTAGCGGACCACTCAATGAAATACACAATGAAATACATAAGACAAATAGATGAAAATAATTGAAGTTTTAAGTTATTTAGGGCCCGTTTGATAATATTATTCTAATAACGTTGTTTAAGTGTTGTGAAGATTCGTGTGAGTGAAAAAGTGTTGTGAAAATACGTGTTGTGTTGTTTAAACAACAAAATGAAACATGCCTTTAGTTAAGAGTAATGATGCTCAGGATCATTAATAAGAGAATCATCCAAACTTGTAGTGTTAGAAGACCTGAAGAGCAGAATACCTACGAAGTGCATTGGTGCAATGCCGGCCAAACAACCCACACCCCCCCCCCCCCCCCGCCCCTCCCAAAAAGGTTAAGTCAAAAACTGAACAATCTCTAAAAACTCTAAAAGTATGAGTATGAAATTATGCACACATAAGAATTTCTTTTTTTTCCCCTAAGAAATTATAAGACCCTCAGCGAATAAGAATTCAATTTGTTATTACTTATTAGGTCATTCGTAGACTCATATCTAGGCCTGTCCACGGGTCGGTCCGTGTCAGGTTTGTGCCCAACCCAGAACCGACCCGACCAGATCAAATGGTCGGAATTTCAACCCACCACCGACCGGTATGGTTGATCGGATCGGGCAGATCAGACGTTCAACAAAGGGCGGTCGGTTCGGTCGGAGTTGGAGATCTGAAAATCGGCCAAAATCCTGCGCTTTAACGGCGAAATTAGTGAAATTTCGGTGATATTTTCGCCGAATTTTCTTCGAATTTTTCGAAATCTCATCAGGTTCGGCTGAGATTTCACCAGATCTAGTGATATCTCGCCAAATCCGGTGAAGATTCCATGGATCTAGCTGAGATCTCGCCAGAAATGGCTGAGATCTCGTCAGATCTAAAAAACTTCGCCGGGAAATGCTGAGATCTCAGTTCGGTCGGATTTCTTCCGGTTTTGGAGAGAAAACCCGCTAACCGATCCGCCATTTTTGGGTTCTGGAGGCCGAGAACCGCCGCCGACCGTCACCGGCATCAAGTCGACCGGTTGTCGGGCCAGATCAGACGAATTTGGGCGGGTGGGTCGGGTCATGGTTTTGTTGGACACCCCTACTCATATCCTCCTCTCATAGGGATGGGCCAGCAAGTAAGATTCCTCCAAGAGGACTTGGCAGTCAACTCAACCACTTACGTGTAACAAATGGGAGAAATAAAAATCTGCAATCTTCTTCTTTTTTTTCTTTTTTCTTTTTTATATAATTTAATAATTAGGAAAGAAGAGATTTGAAATTGGATGAATATCAAGAAATGTCAATTGATGAGCTACAAAACTCTAAACAAAAATTAGCAATCTTATAAACATATTTTTTTTTCACAATTTATTAAGATGATAAGTTGTATTTTAAAGCATTATCACCTTCAAATAAACTCATTCTTGACATAGTTTTTTTTTTTTTTTGGTTAAGATCTTGACATAGTTTTCAATATACACACAACAAATCACAATTTATTACATCAATAATTATAAAATAGAAAAAATATCACAAAATCTTATTGGATAAAAAAAAATTCAAGTTCGCAATTTCCTAACATGAAAAGTTAAGTACACTTCGTAATTATTATTATTATTTTTATACAAGATATAATTTCTATTCTAGCCTAATTTAAGTGTATATGTATGTGAAGCTCTCTCCTGGAGACTTGAACCCTAGTCATTGCCTCTCCCACACCTCACAAACATTTATACTTGTAGAGTAACAACCACACCAAAGGTGCACAGTAATGTACACTTTGTAATTATTAATAATTCAAACTATTGGCTAAATAACCTAACATTATATTTATGTCTAATCAATGTTGTCATCTACCGTAAATTAATGTATGGACGATAGTTAGTAAAGTTACTAAAAGAATAAGACAGCATTGTTGGCTAGTCATCACTTAATGTATGTACGATAGACCTAATATTATATTTGTCTAATCAATGTTGTCATCTACCATAAATTAATGTATGTACGATAGTTAGTAAAGTTACTAAATGAATAAGACAGCATTGTTGGCTAGTCACCACTTAATGTATGTACGATAGGTCGTTAGAACTTTAACTAATAATGGAACATTAGAAGAAGCTGAATGCTAACTTGACTAAAGTTACACCCTTTTAGAACAGTACATTCTCACTAACAATAGGCAAAATACTACTTCCCATATCAGTATCAGTAATGTAGAGTTATTAGTGGAGATTCTATTATGGAATAGCGGTGAGGTCAAAATTTGTCTTCAGAAAGATAAAATCTGACATACATATATGATTATACACACACGTGCATACAGATTTTTACACATTATCTAAAAGCATGCCAAAACGGGTATTTATCCCTAATTTGAAAATTATGTAGCAAAATATCTCAGTTTTGAAACCATTTAAATACTCATGTTTTTTAAACTCGATTTTAATAAAATCAAGTTAAAAATGGAATTCAACATTAGCAATATTAATTTCTACTTAAAAATATACATAGAACATTTTGAGGATATTGAATTTTAGACTTACACCCTTTTAGAACAGTACATTCTCACTAACAATAGGCAAAATACTACTTCCCATATCAGTATCTGTAATGTAGAGTTATTAGTGGAGATTCTATTATGGAATAGTGGTGAGGTCAAAATTTGTCTTCAGAAAGATAAAATCTGACATACATATATGATTATATACACACACATGCATACAGATTTTTACACATTATCTAAAAGCATGCCAAAACGGGTATTTATCCCTAATTTGAAAACTATGTAGCAAAATATCTCGGTTTTGAAACTATTTAGTAAAATACTCATGTTTTTTAAACCCGATTTTAATAAAATCAAGTTAAAGATGGAACTCGACATTAGCAATATTAATTTCTACTTAAAAATATACATAGAACATTTTGAGGATATCGAATTTTAGACAAAACTCAATTTTGTTAAAATCGAGTTCTAAAACGGTGTATTTTGCTAAATAGTTTCAAAATAAAGGCAATTTGCTACATAGTTTTCGAATTAGGGATAAATACCCATTTTGGCCCCAAATTTAGTATACAAAAATGGGTATTTACCCCTAATTCGAAAACTATGTAGCAAATTGCCCCTATTTTTTAACTATTTAGCAAAATGCTCCTATTTTTTAAACTCGATTTTAACAAAATGGAGTTACAAGTGTAACTTAACATTACTAATGTCGAGTTCTATGCATACTTTGCCACTTAAATTTTTATGAAAATTTAAGTAGAACTCGACATTGCTAATGTCGAGTTCTACATAAAAATACACATAGAACTCGATTTTGTTGGAAACAGAGGAATTTTGCTAAATAGTTTCAAAACATGGGCATTTTACAACATAATTTTCAAATTAGACATAAATACCCATTTACCCCCTAAGAGCATAACACATATACATATGGACAATAAAATAATGCTTATGTGAATACTTGTATTTTTCATGTTAAAAAACTATACAAAGACAGCACGTTCATTATATTGTATTTAATAATTTTATTTGCTATGTTACCACCACCTAGTTGGTAGTTCTTGGGGAGAAGGGGAGGATGTGGGTTCAAGCAGAGGAGATAGCATATATAGTATGTAATATTTGCTAACCATTTCAAAAATAAAATATTTACTATGTTTTCTATAAATGAACAGTTTGCCCTGTATATTTTTTTTTCATTTTTAAAATTCCACCTATAATTTTCATGCAATAATTTTTAGTAATTACATAAATCAACTTATATTGGTTTTTTGTACATTTTTCTCTTGAATTAAAAATTTTATTTCTTTATTTTTCTGTCTTTGTATTTTTTTTCTTATATAAATATATATATATATATATATTAATAGCCAAAACTTAGAAAAAATCCAATTAGATTTTAGGGAAAATTACACTTTACTTACTTGTGGTTTGCTCAAAAAATATTTTGGTTACATGTAGTTTAAAAATTGGTACTATACCTACTTAAGGTAAGCTCTATTTGTTTTTAGTTATCAACCTCTGTTAAAAACAAAGGTAAATTTTTTTTTTTTTTCTCTATCCTTTTATGTCTCTCTGCTCTCAAAACATAAAAAACTAAAAGCGAAAACAACATTTTTGTCCCTATATTTTCACGTGATTCCACTTAGGTCCCTAACTTTTTTTTCCACCGCTTTTAGTCCCTATGCTGGAAAACGCGTCTCGTTTTTGTCCCTGCCGTTACATCAGAGACGGAAATTGCACATGTGGCAAATAGAGTGCACTGTTGGCACACTAAAAGCTGACGTGGCCATTAAAATAATAATAAAAAAATGTTATTTGGCACTAAAAAATGCCAAGTTAGCATTTAAATTAAAAAAATTAATTTTAACTAAATAAAAAAATAAATTCAAAATTCAAAATCAAAATTCACATGAATTTAAATCTAAAAGTATCTTGAACAAGAACATCAACCCAGATTTAAGAACTAAAAACTTAAAACCAAAAATCACAAGTAACTCAGAAAATAAGAACACAAAATTAAGCAGCAGCCTTAGCAGTCTCAAGATCCTCATCAAAGAACATATCCCATTTCCCATCCCACCTGATGAAAACTCAGTATCCTCATAATACTTCACTCTATGCACATCCCCAGCAAGAGTAAACAAAAAATCCCCAACACCCAAATCATACCTCTCCTTTTTGCTCAAATTCCACACTCTTCTTCCCCTCCATCACCACCAAATCATGCCCAAAAGTATGATGATGAGCCGGCTCCACACTCCCAACTTTAAACCTCACAATAGCTGATGTGGGAGTCTCTCTCAAAATCTGGATCAGACCCCGCATCAGCACCGACGAGGTTCGCACTCTCTGGATTGGAGACCTCCAGTACTGGATGGACGAGAATTATCTCTGGATCGGAGACCCCGCATCACTTTTCTACGTGATGCGATGACCCATCTTAGATTTCCGACTCCGGTGACGATATGTTTGATGATATCGATAAGGCCATCGCTATGTAGCGCAAGGAGTTCGTGAAGCAAGGTCTCTTGAAGCCTAACCCCAAGAAGAAAAAGAAGGAAGAGAGCAAGGACGAGGTTGAAAGTGAAAGGGCTCGATGAGTTGGAGCCAGAGGAGGTTGTGGATTTGGAAGAGATTGATGAGCTTCAAGGGCTTCAAGTGGTTTCTGAGGAGTCGGACACTGATGGGTCCGAGAGGTTTGAGGATGATGAGGTTAGTAAATTCGCGAATAGCAATCGTGGGTCGATGTCAAATTCAAATTCAAATTTATTGGTTTTTTTATTTTATAATTTATGGGTTTGTGTTCTTACATCTGGATTTGTGTTCTTATTGTTCTTGTTCAATACACACTTAAATCTCAATCCATGTTATTTTTAGTTTTTAATTTTTTTTATTTAGTTAAAATTAATAAATTAATTTTTTTTATTTAGATACTGACGTGGCATTTTTTAATGTCAAATAACATTTTTTATTATTATTTTAATGGCCACATCAGCTTTTAGTGTGCCAACAGTGCACTCCGTTTGCCACCTGTGTAATTTTCGTCTCTGATGTAACGGCTGGAACAAAAATGAGACACGTTTTCCAGGATAGGGACTAAAAGCGGTGGAAAAAAAAATTAGGGACCAAAGTGGAATTGCGTGAAAATGTAGGGACGAAAATGTGGTTTTCGCTAAAACTAAAAAATCAAGAGAAAAGAAGATCTAAAAAGATCTAAAAACTAAGTTTTATAATTGCCAACACTCAAGTTCCTGATTCAGCGCCAGCCAAAGGAAGGGTATGGCGTATTTGGAGGAGGCTGGGAAAGACCTGCAAATGTTTTCATGGCAGCTATGTCCTTCACCAAGCAGCTGAAACAACAGGATGCCACGGAACACCATCAAAGTAATGATAATAACTTTACCACACTACCTGTCTCATCAGATGCATTACAATTCATTGCAAAAGTAAACAATACAATTGCTCTATTATCTTTTGAGTTTACCATGTTTTGAACTAATTGGGCCCTACTTGCAGCCCGAGCAACAAGAAAAGAAGAAACCCCGCTCAAGTTGAGGCTCGGACAAATGCCAGCAGGAAATTAAAGGAGGAGAGATTGTCAAGAATTTGGAATTGGATGAAAGAATTTTTTTAGTTCAAATATGTTGAGCAGAGACTAGAATGTGCAAAGCTAGGAACATGTTATTTGATTATATAATTTCAAACGGAGCCTTTAGATGTCAATCATAGATGATGTAACAACTACATAGAGTTATAACACAAGATGTACAGACTACAGAGACCTATTTTATAAAAAAGGGGTAAATATTATGATTGTTCTTAAATTTTATAAAACCTACCTTTAAGATCTTCTTTTCTCTTGATTTTTTAGTTTTTTACTTTTTTGGGAGGATAGAGATATAAAAAAGTAGCAAAAATACAAATTTATCCCTGTTTTTAACAGAGATGGGTAACGGGAAACAAACAGAGCTTACTTCAGGTGGGTAAAGTGCCAATTTTTAAACCACAGGTAGGCAAAGTGTTTTTCGGACAAATCACATATGGGCAAAATGTAATTTTCCCTAGATTTTAATTGGATTCACAATTTTGAGCCATATATCCCATTTAATTTTTAATTTTGTGTCAAGTGAATTATTTAGTGTAAAAATCGAAGAGTCCAAATCCAATTAGATTCTAAATTAGATTTCAATTGTGTTAGGACATATGTGAATCATGTTAGGAACATATATCATTTAGAATTGGCTAATCCTTTGACAAAACGCACTTTACTTGTAATCAGGTAGATCTAGGATGTGTTTAATACTTCAAGGAACAAGAGTTCAAGTCCAAATGTTAAAGCCATGCAAATCTATCTAAGAATCAAGTGACGAAGTGTTGTATTTTAAAGCTCGACAGCTAACTCAACAGATAGCATTTATCGAAGTTTAAAATGGATCTTCAGCCCAATGCTCGACAGCTGTTCGATAGATAACCTATCTATCGAGATTTACGAAAATCAGTTTTTTAGATCTGATTTCACACATATCCAGGTATACTTGTTTAGGCTTTCTTTTCTCACAACACTAAACATATAGAAAGATTATTTTAAGGGCCGTCACAGATAATGTAAGTGGATGCAACTTAATGCAAAAGTTTTTCACAAGCATATTGTGACCGGAGACATATGCCCTAGTTCATCTTTCTCTTGAAGAAGCTGCTGCGTTTGTACGCCGTAGGGTTTTGTAACCAATGAGCTTCGTGATCTTCATCGTGTTGATGAACTGAAAAACTTTGCAGTCAACATCCTTCTCAAGTTAGTGGTCAGTCACGTACTTGGATCCGTGCATCGATTGGTTAGTCACGTACTAGGAGCCATACATTGAAAATGAGAGATTGTCACTACAGAACAAGTCCAATTGAGTATTGGGGTAAGGGTTCAACTATAAGTTGGTATAAGGTACTATGATTCCTTTGCTTGTAACCGCTTGTTGTGATAATAATAGATTCTTGAGAGTGGTGACCTTAAAATCACTCAGTGGGGTTTTTGCCTTGAAGGTTTTCCCCATTCGTAAACAAATCATCGTGTCAACTTTATTTTTCGCTACAAATTAACTTAGTTGGTGATTTGTTTGTGCTACCACGCGTATTGCATGTTAATCTGATTAATTAATTAACTTGGTAATTAATTGGTTAATTCATCACTATGGGTCAATACATTCTTGGCCTATCAAGTGGTATTAGAGTAGGCACACTCTGATTAAGGTTAATCTTTGCTGTGTGATCCATTGACCCATGTTGTCATGGATAGAGGACAATCGTTGATTATACCTTCTTTATTTGATGGCACTAACTATGCATACTGGAAAGTACACATAAGAGTTTTTTTGCATTCATTAGATGAAAAAGTGTGGCAAGCTATAGAGATAGGCTGGATAAAGCCAAAAGAAGCGTCGACCGATTGGGATGATACTAAGATCAAGGCGGCTAACTTCAACAGCAGAGCATTGAATGCTTTATTCAGTGCGGTCACGAATGGGAAGATATCCTCTACCAAAACTGCCAAGGAAGCATGAACCATCCTCCAGACAACCTGTGAAGGAACTAAGGCTGTCAAGAATTCGAAGCTTCAGAGGCATACTACAAGCTTTGAAGAGATCAAGATGGAGGAGGATGAGTCGTTCGATGAGTTTTATGCCAAACTCAAGGACATAGTGAACTCAGCCTTTAATCTTGGGAAAACCATTCCCGAACCCAAGATTTTTAGAAAGGTGCTTAGATCTCTAGCCGAGAGATTTCATACCAAGATCACCGCAATTGAGGAATCAAAGGATATTTACAAAATTCCTTTGACAAAGCTGGTTGGCAATCTGCAAACCTATGAGTTGGGTTTGACAAGGATTGGGAAATCGAGTAAGGGAAAGAGCATGGCACTGAAGGCCAAGAGCAATGACACTGATGAGTCTTCAGACGATGAAGATTCTAAAATGAAATCCTGCATTACAAGGCAGTTCAAAAAGTTTATGAAGAATGCCAATGCTAAAGGATTTGACAAAGACCGCAAGCAGTTCAGTTGATCTTAGTTCAAGAGCCAAAACAAAAGAAAGAAGGATGCTAGGGATGGCGGTCAGTACACTGTTCCCTCAGGACCAAAGTGCTTTGGGTGTCAAGGCTTCAGACACATGAAACAAGATTGCCCAACTTATCTCAAGACCATTGGGAAAAGCAAGGCCCTTATTGCTACCTTGAGTGACACCGAGCCTGAGGATGATTCGGACAATGAGGATGATGGAATCCTAAATGCTACTGAGGGGATTGTTGAAAAAGTGGACTTGGTGGAGTCGAAGTTTGAAAATATGGATGAACAAGATGACATCCACACAGTTTATGCAAAATTATACAAAGTCTCGGAAAAGCACGAGAAGTTGTATAGGTTAGCCACCAAGAAGCTCAGTGATGTGCAACTTGAATGAGAAGAAATCTCCACGAAGTTTGATGAAGCCAATCAAACCATTGGAGTACTGAGATTTGAGAACAATTTCTTGGCTGAGAAAACCAAGAAGCTTAAAGCAGAGCTATTTCAAGTCAGAGCTCAGTTGGAGAGGACTTTGAGTGCAAAGTTTAATGAGATGCTCAGCTTTCAGAAATCTGCTTCTGATCGAACTGGTTTAGGGCATGATTTCTCTTCTCCTAGTATTGCTTCTACTAGTACTACTGTTTTTGTTTCACCTGCTAATAATGTTGAATCTAAAAACAATGATATGAAAACTGTTTTAGCTAGTGAGAACATAAATAAGGGTAAATCTATCTTAGGAGCACCCCCTAAGCTTGATAAGAAAGAGACTAAAAACCCTAGGGCTAAGAAGGGCAATACTCCAAAGTCTAAATAGAAGAAGTAATATCTCTGTCATCACTGTGGAGCAACTAGACATACTCGACCAAATTGCTATAAGTGGTTAGCCACTCAATAGAGCAACAGTATGATCTCATCGGGAGACCAGAATCAATTTTCATCCTCTTTTACTCCTCTTGGAAATCTACTCAAAGTCTTCATGTTTCTTTCGAACTTGAATGGTTTTAATTCTTCTCTCACATCGCCGGATCAAGCGTTTGCTAAACAGAAAGGTTCTTCCAAGGTATAGAAGGAAAAAGGCTCGAAGTGATTTTGTCACTTTTCTCTCCCTCCTTCTATTTTTTTGCTTGCATTACTTATGTGTTTTGCTTTCTTGTTTTGAGTCAGTCTAGTTTTATGCTTTACTTTGTTTAACATGTTTTTGTTCGTTTGTTTTCAGTTTTGCTTTATTTTGTTTTCCATAAAAATAAAGATAAAAAATTGAAAAATTAGAAAAATACAAAAACAGTGTGTGTTTGTGTACCTTGGATGGCCATTGAAACAAAATTTTCTAAACTTTGTATCATTTGTAGCTTAGATGAGCATCTCTATGCACAACTAAGCAAGTGAGCTTTGTGACTCGTGTTTGTGATTAGTAAGATTAAGTAATCTCTTGTACTTAACACTCGTATCACTTTTTTTTACGGGAAGGACTAGAAAATCCGAAGAGAAAGGCATAAATAACCATCTCACCACTGTTGCCCGCCAATCATCAAATGACATCTGTATGCTTCGGCATAACAAAAATGCAACGTCAAAAGCTTAACATCATTGGGTATTTCTTTTCTCTCTTTTATATGCCCATGCATGATATACTTAACAAAAGAAAAATATGCAAAGAAAAATAAAAGCAAAAAGAATCAAAATACTTTATATATGATTGCAAACGTGTCTTCCAGGAGATGTGGGAGTTATAGGATGTACCTCGAAGGTGATAATTTCCATCAAGCAGTTATAATTGTGTGTAAGTTAAAGTGATTTTCTCATATCTCAAATTGTCATAACATGTAGACACTTATGCAATCTTGCGATGTTTTTCACACACAACACACAAAATTCTTTGCTACTTTTGATACATGTGCAGGTACAATGTGATTTGACCATCACAAGAAATACATGTGTTAATGTATGCTCACTAAACTATCTTGACTTGTTTTTGAAATATAAAATTGGTTAGACTTGTTTAGTGTGTGTGTGTGTGTGTTTTGGATCTAAATGCTTGTCATTTTTCTTGTTGAGAGATGTCTTTGAGAGCTTAAAATGTTGTTTGGATTCTTGGTTGAGTAGCATGCTTGATTGCATTCATGTCTGTGTTTTTCTTTTATTTGAAAAACTGTTTTTGAGTAGTCTCGACAGCTTCTCGATACCCCTCAACAGCTAGGCTATCTATTGAGCCTCTTGATCTTCCTCTCTTGACTGCTGTTATCGCAAATTCGATCCATAGAAGTTTTTGAGAATTTGTCCCAATAGCTTCTCAACAGCTTCTCGATCTATCGAGAAAGTTTCTGTATGCTCGATAGATGCTTGATAGCTTCTCGATCCATTGAGGTCACTTTGCTGTAGGCACCTCTCGATAGCTCCTCGACAGCTCTATATGTCGAAAATTAAATCTCGACACCTCTCGACACCTTTTTATCCATCGAGCTTCGTGTTTTCTATATATAGCTCAGTGTGATTTTTCTTTCATTTTATCTGATCTCTCTCGATAGAAAAACATCTCTCCCTCTCCCAAACACTTCTCAATCACACTCTTCATCTTCCCCACTCAATCTTCGGCCTTAAGTGTGCTTTTTCTCTTTGGTATGATCTCTTTTCTATCATTTTATCATGCATTTCATTCATTCTGACCTAACTTTTGCGGTTTTTGAAAATTTTTTGGGGTTTTTCAAAATTGATGAAGTTTTTGTGAAATTTTTGGGATGGGTTTTGTTTAAATGATCTTCAATGTTCATGCATTGCATTACATTTGCATTTTAACAATGATTCATGCATTTTAGATGTATGTTTACTATGTTGAAATCATGTGTGTTGGTAGGATTAGATTGGACTGAGCCCAAGATGTCTTTATTATTGCATGTCACATGCTCATGCATTTTTCATGCATATGTACCTTCTTTTCTCTATCTTATTGATATTGATCTATGCTTGGTACTCTTCTATTTGTCTCTCTCTCACTCTTTCGTTCGGTTAGTTTGCTCTATGGCACCTAAAATGAGCAAGTCTACTCCGTCTCGGAACCCTCTTTATTTCGGGGCATCTACTTTTGATTCTACCCCCTCTCATGTTCGGTTCTATAATGAGAAAGCTCGTCAGGACTTCTCAGAGAACTTTTCTCGACGAGGCATTCATTCGGAATGCCAAGTTGTCCTGTCGGATTTTTCCGATACTAACCTTCCCACTGTCATCTATAGTAGGGGTTGGGAGTCACTTTGTGGCATCCCAGTCACTTGTCCCTCCGTGATCATATAGGAGTTTTACTCTAATATGCACGGATTTGATTATTTTGTACCTCATTTTATCACTCGCGTTTGAGGTACGCGCATTGTAGTCTCTTCGAATCTTATATCCGAGGTGCTACACGTACCGAGGGAAGAGTTTGCTGACTACCCCGGCTGTAATCGTCTTAGGACTGTGTCCAAAGACGAACTCATGTCTTTATTCTGTGAGACACCCTCATCCTGGGGTGACCGTCAAAACACCTCTTGCTCGGGCTTTGCAAAAGATCCGAGGTTCCTGAATATGGTGATGACATTTGTTTTACATCCCTTGTCTCACTATAATTCAATTATTGAGCCTCGTGCTCGATTTTTGTTATCCCTACTTAAGGGACTTACTATAGATTTTTCCTCTCACTTCATACTCTCCCTTATAGATATCTATAAGGATACGGCGACCCGTGATAAGTTCATTTTTTCTTATGCTATCACGCGAATTCTTCGCCATGCGTCCGTCTCCTATCTTGAGTCTATACACTTTTCTGTTATGTGTGCCATAGACACAGCGACCGTTAGACAGAGCGAGGCCCAGCTTTGACTAAAACGGCCACAGACCGAGACGGTGACTCCTCTGGCTTCTTCTGCTCCATCTACCTCCGCTCTTTCTTCTTCTGCGGGTGGAGTGACTCTCGAGGCCATCATGGCACAACTTGTGCGCATGGATGCTTGCCCTGACACTCTCAGTGATGAGTTGTGCCAGGTGAACACTTGTGTTTGTCGTATTGCATGATAACAGGCTGTCATCGGTGGTTTCACTGCATCTTATCCATCTCCACAGACTTCAGAGGATGAGAGTGATGATGGCTCTGGTAGTGATGATGGCTCTGGTAGTGATGATGCTGATGAGGATGATAGTGTTAGCTCTTCCAGTAACGAGGAGATGACTGCTTCTCAGTGACTTACCCTTTGTCATTCGTGACAAAAAGAGGGAGTAGTTTTGGGTATGAGAGTGTTAGGGTACTTTTTTTTTTACACCTAATTTTATTTGAGTAGCACCTATTTATACCACTAACGAGTTATTGGGTTTTCCCAAATATTTTTTGCTCTATTATTCCATTAATCACAAATATTCATATCTCATTATCTAAATTGGGTCATGATATAAACTATCACAAAAAGCCCAAAAACTCATATTTTATCCAATTTTATTATCATTATTTAGCTAAGCCCAAAACTGACCCTTTGAACCCAATGAACACATCCTATTCTATTTAAAGTCCAAGAATACTTATGCTTGGTAATTTTTGAAAAGCCCATGATTCAAATCCATGGCAAAACAATTTTATCAATGGAATTCAAATCCACAATCAAAGCCCATGCTTTAAACCCATGACAATTTATTTATCCAAAACCCAATTCTCATTGGCAATATCAAAGCCCAGTTCTCACTAGCAATATTTAAAGCCCAATTCTCATTGGCAACATCAAAGCCCAATTCTTATTGGCAATATCAAAGCCCAGTTCTCGCTGGCAATATTTAAAACCCAATTTTCATTGGCAATATCAAAGCCCAATTCTCATTGACAATATCAAAAGCCCAACTTATGTTGGCACTATTAAAAGCCCAAGCTAACTACTTGGCACTATTTTATCGAAAGCCCAAGGTTATCAATACTTGGCAAAATACTACATCGTAATTATTTCACTTAAAAGTCCAATAATGAACAAATACTTTAGATTCTTAAACATATTACTGTAATATTACAAGCTCATGGAATGTATGAATTATCTATTCTCAAAACCCATGGCAATCATCTTATAAAAGCCCATGGAAAGTTATGATTATTGGACCCATGATATTTATTTATTTCATATTATAAACTCATGCTCACTATCTATCTTACATCACAACATCCATAATATTTATTACCAAAACTCATGGTAAATATTCAAACCCACAAGCTCATCATTTAAGTTATGATGCAATTATTAGAAACCTTGAAACATTATTTGCAATATGAAATTCATCATAGTAAATATTACTTACAAAGGTATTTTGAAACTTGTCCTATTGTTTCAAACATTACAACTAATTGCCCAAAGGCCCATTGCAAGTATTTATGAAAAACCCAAAAAATATTTACTAATAAAAGTCCATGGCAACATGTGCACACAACCCAGCCCAAGGGAACCAGCCCATGTGAGCAAGCCCAAGCAAAAAACACCAGCAGGAGGCAAAGGATTGAGAGTGGGCAAACAGCCCTTATTCATTCCTAACCAAAAAGAGCAACTAGGGACTCATACAAGGGAACCAAGCCTTTGAGAATGGACTAAGGGCTGTCCCATCAGTTTTCTGCCACCTTCTGCCTGATGTGAACAGTGCCCAAGGGCTGTCACATCAACTGAAGTCTAAAGAATGATGGAACTCCATCATCTTCCTCAAGACTGCACCTCTAGCGGAAGGGGAGCTGAAACCAAATTATCCAAGTTTCAACAAATTGATGCTATAAATGTTAAAAACGTTTAAGATATGATTCATGTACCAAGCCCATGAATCCTAAAGGGGAAAAATTGGGAACATGTGGTTTGGAAGGCATAAAGGGATCTCTAGCGGAACCCCCTAAAGTGACTAAGAATTTGACACTTGGCTTGGGGTATTGAATCTTACCTCTTGGGGACCAAATCTCAGTTGTAGCATTAGAATTCGTTCTTGATACTTACCTTAATCCCATTGGTTGAACACAATCTCAGCAATCTTAGCATTTAATGCAAAAAAGTTCTAAAATCCCATCATTACCCAAAGAAGCAAGACAACCCCTCAAAGTGGATTTTTCCTACTTCTGATAAAAAATCCCAGGAAAGTTAAACCTTGATTCGTCACCCCTGATGAGTCATGCGCTTTTGGATTCTTGTCAATCAATGCTTCCCTAAAGCTCCATTATAAAAACATACACACCTCAGCCCACAAGGGGGGAGGAGGCCTCTCTAAAGATTTCTGTCATTGACTACATTCTACAGAAATTCAGCCCCTATTAAGCTTCCCCAAGCTCTCTAGAGCTCACTCACAACCTTTCTCAGCCTATAGTCACCATAACACCAACATTCACCACTTTGCTTACACCTTCCTACTCCATAAACGTCCCATAACTGACCAGAGGACAGCGACCCTCTCTGAAATTTTGGGTTTGTTTGCTATCTTGCTCGTGGTTTAGCCTCCCTCAAGCTCACCACTCATCATCCTTAGCCCACACTCATCTAATCTCAGATGTTCTCTCCCCCTTTTCACACAAACACAGCCCATAAATGTCTCTCAACTAGTCATAAACAGACCACTCACAAAAAATCCTTGATCTTGGTGTTAATCCCATCTCACTCACTCAAAATAGCTCACATTCACCTCATTCATGCCTTATAAACACACATTCACCAAAATCTTAGCTTAATACTTGTTGCACTGAGCTGGGGATCTCTCTCTCGCTTCATTCCATCCTATTTTTCCTCTTTTATTTGTAACAATGGAGCTTTTAATCCTTGTTTATTATTATTATGATGAAGGATATAATGTATTTGTAACAATTGAATTTTTCCCTCACATTGATCTAATGATGGCTGAAAGTACTATAGATTCCCCTAATCGAGACACATAAGGACCCCCAGGACTGAACACTTTCCTAAATTTATTTAATCATTGACTGCTAGACTCTAAGTATAATTCACCCCCACCGCTGGAGATAATATCGTACCGCTAGAGGACTGATTTGGACTATGATGCTGTAAAAGGACTAATAATATAACAAACTAACAACAGTAACGTGTTTATTGTGCTTTATTGTTATCTTCTTGTTAGGGCGCAGCCTCTATCTCTTACTTGGACGGACTTATGCAACACCGATAGCTTTTGGGCTTTATTTCAAGGGCCCATCGTCGAGTTTCGGCTTGGCTACCCCATATTCTATTTGGGAACATCAAAATTTTCAACTCAACAGAGAGTAGTCATGTACTTAGGGGGAGAGTTAGTATAGGAGATATTTTTGTTAGGGGGAGTGTTTTCTTTTTGAGGGATGTAGTGAGGACTTTTTGTATCTTTTCTTTTCTTTCTATTTTAGATACATTGTTCTTACTTTGTGATAGCAAACCTTGTACTCATTTTGATGTATATATTGAGGTTGTTATTACATTCTTTCACCTGTCTCTTCATGTGTTGTTTCTTTTCTCTCTATATGCACATGCTTCTTATTTATTGTATGCAATCTTTTATATTTCTGTTTCACACTAAGATGCCGTGATGAGTTTTGTTTAAAGTGTTTCAGAAATACAAGTTATCAAAGTCTTTCTTGCCATGAACTCTATTCTTACAAAATTTTTCAAGAGTTTGTGTTAGGATTAGATTTTATTGTATTCAACAAGTGAGTATGAGTTGAGTGATTTATGACTTCTCTCATATGTTCATTTGTTTGTTGTGGTTTTGTCACAGATTGTCAAAGGAGGAGATTGTTAGGACATATTTGAATCATGTTAGGAACATATGTCATTTAGAATTGGCTAATCCTTTGACAAAAAGCACTTTACTTGTAAATGGGTAGATCTAGGATGTGTTTAATACTTCAAGGAACAAGAGTTCAAGTCCAAGTGTTAAAACCATGCAAATCTGTCCAAGAATCAAGTGAAGAAATGCTGTATTTTAAAGCTCGACAGTTAGCTCGATAGATAGCAACTATCGAGGTTTAAAAGGGATCTTTAGCCCGATGCTCAACAGCTGCTCGATAGATAACCTATCTATCAAGATTTACGAAAATTAGTTTTTCAGATTTGATTTCACACATATCCATGATACTTGTTTAGGCTTTCTTTTCTCACGACCCTAAATATATAAGGATTATTTTAAGGGCCGTCACAGATGATGTAAGTGGATGCAGCTTAATGCAAAAGTTTTTCACAAGCATATTGTGATCGGAGACATATGTCTTAGTTCATCTTTCTCTTGAAGAAGTTGTTGCGTTTGTATGCTGTAGGGTTTTGTAACCAAGGAGTTTCGTGATCTTCATCGTGTTAATGAATTGAAGAACTTTGCAGCCAACATCCTTATTAAGTTGGTGGTTAGTCACATACTTGGATTCGTGCATCGATTGGTTAGTCACGTACTAAGAGCCATGCATTGAAAATGAGAGATTGTCACTACAGAACAAGTCCAATTAGATATTGGGGTAAGGGTTCAACTGTAAGTTGGTATAAGGTACTGAGATTTCTTTACTTGTAACCGCTTGTTGTGATAATAGTGGATTCTCGGGAGTGGTAACTTTAAAATCACCCGGTGAGGTTTTTTCCTTGAAAGTTTTCCCTATTCGTAAACAAATCACCGTGTCAACTTTATTTTCCGTTGCATATTAACTTAGTTGGTGATTTGTTTGTGCTACCACGCGTATTGCATGTTAATCTGATTAATTAATTAACTTGACTAATTAATTGGTTAATTCATCACAAGGGGTCAATACATTCTTGGCCTATCAAATTGGAGTTCAATTTCCCGCCACGTGTCCATCTAAGTTTTTAATTTTTGTGGCAAATGAATTATTGGATACAAAAATATATTTGTCTAAAACTAATTAAATTCAAAATTATATATATATATAATGAAAAACCATTACATATTTTAGAAATATATGATTTTAAAAAAAGTGTAAACTAATACCATGTATAATTCGAACTCTTCTAAAAAAATGTATAGGACAAACTACAACTAACCCACTTGTGGTTTGGCTGAAATTTAAGTTGTCTACCTGTGGTTTAAAATTTGATACTTTACCCACCTGAAGTTTGATTGAAATTTAAGTTATTTACCTGTGATTTGAAATCCCATGATGCAAGTGTTCCACTGGATTTTTTTTTTTTTTTTTTTAATCTTATTTGATCTTGTACTCTCCTTTTTTTTTTTTTTTTTTTTTTGGAGGAGAGAGACATAAAAATAGAGCAAAATTATATATTTAGTTGTGTTTTTAACAGAGATGAGTTACAGAAATCTAACTGACCTAATCTCAGGTGAGTAAAGTGTTAAATTTCAAACCACATGTAGGCAATTTAAATTTCAGCTAAACCACAGATTAGTAAGTTGTAATTTGCCCAAATGTATAATTCAAATCGTATAATTATTATTGTTTTTAATTGTACCCGTGCATAAGCACGAAGCTACACACATTGTATAATTAAAAGAGATACATCAACAAAGAATGACAAAATAAAATATATGGGTAGAATTTTCTCCAAGTATTTTTAAATTTATTCACAGAATTATTGTTGAAATACAAATGTTGACATTTTTTTTTTTTTTTTTTGCTGAATGACTTTTTTTTTGATAATCACAAATGTTGACATTTAATGACAGTTTGCTTGTCATATTTGATGCTAACGTTAATACTAAATAAAGACATTTGACTTTATTATTGGGATGGGATCAGAACAATTTTTTGCTTTTTAATAAAAGAACCTAGGCAGAAAAGGACACCCCTCTTGGGCCCAATATCAAAGTCCTCTCCATTTCTTAATTTAATTTAAAATTTGAAAAAGTTTAGTTATAAAATTAGTTGTAGTCTTAAAATTATAACCTTTCTCAATATTTTTTTATTAAAAGTAAATTTTGATATATCCACTATTGGATTACATATTCTTCTTATATTTTCCATACTTGCAGATTTTTTAGAAAATTAAAGATCAATAGTTATTGTAGGGACTGAGTTTGAGCACTATTCCTGGGGGGTAAGTGAATTCAAGCCCAACAAGCCCAGTACAATAAATTTATAGAGAGTGGGTAGAAGAACTGGGCTTTAGTAAGTGTAACAACAGTCGAAGATAATTTAAAAAGTGAATAAGTAAGACCAATATGGACTTGAGCAAGTAGTTCAATCCTCGGCACCAGTCCGAGGAGTTTCAACTGGTTATTTCTTGAGTGACAATGAAAATGGTTACAGAATTAGCTCAGACTACTACAGTGTTTTCTCTGGTAAAATCCTCCTCCTTTTCTCATAGGACATTTCTTCCATTATATAGTTCCTCCTGCCCCATCTTGATCCTACACTTGTTGGTTATTTAAACCACCACTTGAATGCTTGTCTCATCAGCCATCCTATCTGGCCTTCTGTGAGTTGTGGTAGCCAAGACTGCACTGTTCAAAGGTCTTCTCCACATAAATGCGGCCAGAGTGTTAGTTGTGGAGCATTTAATGCGTAGGCAGCAGCTTTTCCTGGAATTGCTCTACCGCCTTGCCTCAGTGTGCTTACTGGCTATACTTATCTTTTTTCCCTGGAGTGCTTTGAAAGATTGTCTTTGTCGGTAAATCACCTTTCTTCAACCTCGGCTTTGGCTAGCTAAGGACGGAGTTATCCTCGGCACGATTACCACTGTCCTCTTCATATGCGATATTGGGCCTCAGCATGGGCCTCAGGCCCAGTACAAGAGGAGAATGCGTATCACTGGGCCCTATGACTCCACAGTTATATTATCAATAAATTGTTTAAATTGCAAGTTTTTGTATTTTAAAATTATACATAAAATATAAGCTTTTAAATCATATTGTAAATAATGTCCAATTGATACAAAATTTGATATGTGTATTAAAAGCGTAAAGAACATATAATTCAACGTTTAGATTTTCAAAATATGTGGTAATTTTTATTTTATTGAATAAGGTTATAATTTTAAGCTACAACCAATTTTGTAGTTAAACTTTATCTTTCAAAATTTATCATCATGCCTCTCCGAACCCCTTTTACCCCAACACCAGACCCTGTCCCCTTTTAATTTCTTTTGAAATTATAAATATTTTTTATAATAAATATGTTATATTTTCATCCTAAAAATCAATTAATCCCAATAAGTAAATAAATAAAAAAACCGATTTAGGCTAACGTGTGGCCTTCCTTTAAATAAAAGATCTTTTTGATAAAAGATACATTTTAAAAAAAATTTGCGTTTTATACAACTAAAAGATTTTAGTATAACCTAGAATCTTATAGTTCAATTAGTTGGGAAATCCTAATTTTTTCAATTGAGATTTCCAAATTATTAAAAAAAAAAAAGTAATACTTTTAGTGTAAGTAAAATAAGAATCTCTTAATCATTAGAAAATTAAAAGAAAATTGAGAAATAAAGGATTTGAAGCAACAAAACTCAAGAAGGTTGCATTTTACAGTAGTTAGTACTAAAGTGAGAACTGTAAACCATTAACAATGGTCCACTCGTTCTTTAATATCGTCTTCTTCACCAATTAACATGGTTTTGAAACCCGAACCGTTCATTGAACCGTAAAAGGGAGAGGTTCAAGGTTTTTGAGATCGAACCGAGGTTGAACCAGGGTCGAACCGTGATGATGTCATAATTAATTTAATAATTAATTAAAGCCTAAATATAGATATTAAATTTATAAAACTAGCAAAATTGATTAATATATCTATATATGTGAGGGAAATTTAATGATTTTCAAGCATATGATTAATAATTAAATAAGAAAGTTAATAAAATAAAAAAATAACCATGAAAACATTAAAATTTATGATTAATTTTTGAAGTAAATTTGAATATCTTTGAAGGATTAATTATAAATTTTTTTTTATTCCTTGTAAGAGATGGATAATTTAATTAAGTAAAATAAAATTGTGTTAAGTTGTTTTTATAAAAATAAAATAAAATAAAATAAAAATTGCTAAGGGGTTGGACCGCATAGTTCTTGCGACCGGTTCTGCATGAACCGTGTGGTCCAACCCCGGTTGTAGGGGTTCACGGAATTAACAAAAAATCCGGTTCTTTATGCTTAAAAAACAGGTTTTTAGATCGGTTCCCGATTTTCCCCGTCTGGTCCGGGTCTGAAAACAGTGTTAACTAATAGGAATTAATTTTTTTTTTCTAAGAAATTATTAGGCCCTCGATTGATAAGAATCATGGTTTTAAAAACCAGACCAGTCTGGCCAGTTCAACCGAGAACCGATTACTAGTTCGGTCTAGTAAAACTACCCAAAACTAGTAAAAACTGGGAACCGGTTCATTAACCGGTTTGGTTTTTAAAACCATGATAAGATTTCAATTTGTCCTGAGACAAGAGCTTAGAGAGAGTCTAATAGAGAGAGAGAAGGCCCTCAACCTCACTTGTCAAATCAGCATAACCTTATTTCTATTGCTTGAGATTTGCTACGAGAATCATAATCCTCAATTAAATCCATGTTTAGTATATGATTAGAAGTGTAATCAGATGTCAAACTAAAACCTCTTATTCTAAATCTATAATAATAATAATAATAATAATAATAATAATAATAATAATAATAATAAAAAAATAGAAAAAGGCCATAGTGGCTAATGCATCCAAGCTCAATTGGAGATACTATATCTATCATTTCTAGATCTGACAAAATACATAAAATTAATTTTAGCAATTTAACATACAAATCAATTGAGCTCAAATGCTGCAGAGTATAATTGGATCATTACTGAATTGTTTTTATTTATTTATTTATAAATACAGTAGAGTTTAAACCTAAATAATCCACTTTATGACGATTACTCTTATTATCGACCTAGGCAGAGTCTGAACCCTATATCTTATTTGAAAGTTCAATATGTGTATAAAACACTCTTGAACGGTTAGAACCCCAATTTACAAGTTATCAATTCAAGCTTATTATCAAACAATTAATGTGCAGAATATGAACATAAGCATATAACAAAATTGATAAACAATCTAAACCAATTAAAATCACATCCACATCAGAAATTAAAAAGGTAAAGATTAAGGGAAGAGAGATGCAAACACAAGGACAACACACGATGTGTTATCGAAGAGGAAATCGAAGCTCTCGGCGTAAAACCTCTCTGCCGCCCTCCAAGCGGTCAATAATCCACTAGAAAATGTAGTTGTGATACATGAACAGTAATAGACCCTCCAAGCCTAATTTACCCAGTGTACCTAAGCCCTCCAAGCTTCTTGCTCTAACGAGGTTGCGCCGAACCTTTGTCTTTTCTAGCTTACCGGATTCCGTTACTTGACCATAGTATCAACCAATAAGAAATTGGTCTCTTCTTAACTGCTTCCCAAAGCACCAAATGACCTTCTCACAGATATGGGTATGGTGAGAAAAGGTTTTGGTAATATACCTCTCAAGGATGTAACAATGGAGAGGGTGAGAGTAGAGGAATTTGAAGAGTCTCTATGTGAAGATTGGGGATGAGTCAATCTTGTTTTTCTCTAGGGTTTCTCTCTCAAAATTCTCTCTGGAAGCTCTCTACATTTCGTGTGTATAAGGGGTATTTATACTGGGGTGAGAGTGAAATACGAAGAGACAGATTTTTCAAAACAAGGCTGGCTGGCAGCTTGGCCTCGCGACTTGACTGAGTCGCGAGTTCAAGTCGTGAGCTAACGGTCTGGCCAGTCTGGACTTTTTGTCCTGTAATGCTCCAACTGGCGTGACTGTTCATCTTCCTGCACGCTTCACTCGTGTGCTACAGTTGGCGGCTTGCCAATCGCGAGTCACCCGCGAGTCTCTGCTTCTTTGCACAATCTCGAGTATTTCTTCACACTCTCTCACACACTACCCTTAAATGAATCCCACCTAAATACAGGGTTACTAATTGCTAAAATACAAGCAAATTTGACATGGAATAAAGCCAATACAATGGTTGATTAAATTCAACCTTACATTATTCGACAACAAAAAAATTTACTAGTTGAAACAAATCCTAAATTTAATATGATGCATCAATTAGTTTATTATTTCACACATTGTCCTTTTCCTAATTTCACCATTATCATTAATCCAAACAATTAGCAACTCTGTTACTAGAAAAACTAAATTAATACAAAGACATCAAAAGAAACTATTGCTTTTCAACATGTCCTACTGGATTTTGAGTTTTCCTGAAGCACCAACACATTGGGTGATTGTTGCGCCAGGCTCATTGTAAAATAGAAGCTGCCTTGGATTCAAATTCAACAACTACATCAGGCACTGCTGGATTCTGAAGCTTTTTTTTTGAACCACCAATAGAAGAAAGGCTTCCACTTTTGTATGGGATTTGAGGAAACGGAAAGTTTGGAAGGTCAGTTTGAAAACCCATTCAAGAAAATTCTTCTCCAAGGAACTGACTTTTTTCAAGACGCTCAGTTTGTCTTCCTTCCCCATTATTACTGCTTGGATAGCTCCATGCAATGCCGTCCGTAATCATGAATAACATCAGTTGGCTCTCCCTCCCCTACATTAATGTAGCAGCAGTCTTGTTGCAAAACACTGGCTTAAAAGAATCGCAGATTTTAAGCAACATTTGTTCATGCTTAGCCAACCCATTCTCTTTTTATATATTTTAGTAATTATTTTAATAAAATTTATTGAGTATGAAATATAACCCAGTCTAGCTGTAAAATATGAAATTTGAATTAAAGTTATAATAAAATCTGGATAATCCATGATTTAATATTAACGCATGAGTAAAAAAAAAAATGTATATATATATCCGCTCTTGATGATAGCTCTTTATCATCAGATAATGACACCAATCAGTTTTTGGTGTAGGCGGAGATTGAACCCCAAATCTCTTATTCAACCATCAAAGATTTTACCAATAGAACTAACTGGAATCCACAAGTAAATATATATATATATGTTTTTTTTTTAAATCTTTTTTTTCTTCTTCCTTGTATAGTGGAATTTTGAACCAATTGCAAATTTCCATGCTATATTACCAAGTCCATGTGGTATGTTCAAAATGGCCAATTACAAAGTCCCATATGTTAGGCAATGGGTCTCAATATCGTTGTTTAAAGACAAATGGAGATTTGCCAAGTGTCCTTGAATAAAAGTTGAAAAGAATATTTGAGAGTCAATCACATGTCGATTCATACTAAAAATGACATAAGCAGTTTAATTAAATACTACCAAATATTATTTTAAATTAAAATACTTTGACTAATCAAACTATGTCATGTGTCTCTTGGAGAACACGAGATAAAATCTCTCAATTTAAATTATGACTTATGTTATCAAATGAATGCCAATCATGTGTCATTTAACTCCTCAATAATACAATAAATAGAAGCTCTCCTCAGTCTTGTAGGAGAACATTCAAAAGTCTCGAGATGTTATTGGAATCAAGGTCCAAAGCCTCCAAGAACTTCAACGATCAAAGCTTAGTTGGATTCAAGCCTCAAAATCCCTAAAAACTTCTACATTTAAATCTTTGAATACAAAGAATATTTGAAGAATATTCATCCCTCTAAACCTTAAAATTCTACTAGAATCAAGTTTCAAAACCTCTAAGAACTTCAATAATTTCAACTTCAAAGATTTTTCAGATCAAGCTCCAAAACTCCAAAGACTCTAATCCATTGAAACTTCATTAATTAGATTCAATCTCTAAAACCCAAGGAATTTCCATAACAAATCTTTGAAGACAAAGAACACACAAAGAACGAGAAGAATAAAAAGTCTCTAACAAGTGCATAGCCAAAAATTCATCACCATTTCATTCCAATGATCTTTCAATCCACTTTATAATCAATGTGAAGGATATTTTGTGTTTCAATTAAGACTGCATTGGCACAATTCTTGAATCAAAGACTTTTCCCTGGAAATCAAATCAGAGCATTATTCTATTGTAATAGAATCTAAGTACAGAAGATTGTACCAACTCTTTTATCACTACAAATTTACATTTTTGAAACTATTTAAATTATTTAATTTTTAAACTTGAAATTGTGTTTACACCCCCAACTTGCTCACATCTTTTTATTATTATTATTATTATTATAGAAAACTACACTCTTTAACTTTTCCAAAAATTCAATTTAGTCTTAAAAAGGTTTTTTTTTTTTTTTAATTATCAATTTAGTCCCTTAAATTTCAACTTTATTCAAATTAGTTATCCCATTAGTTTCTTTCAAAGTTGTGTCGTTAGTGACCCTCAAAAGTCAAAATGTCGTAGTTTTGAATTTGAAAAGTATTTCGTGTGGAGGAGTTTGTAAGGCAGACAAAGAGAAATATCCGATATATGAGTAATCAGTTCAACAAAGGTATGTGAATATATAATCCATATAATATATTCTACAAAATCCAATTTAATGTTTATTGCGATCTCTCCATTCCAAAAAGAATGATAAAATTAAGGTTGTGGTTTTTTTTTTTTTTTTTTTTTTTTTTTGGTGCACGCGCTTGCGAGTAAATAAGATTATAAGAATATGGACATGTTATGTATTATGTATACGAGATAAGGAAAAATATGTATATATATAAATATGGACACGCCTCACACACTTGCCAAACGCCTATTCAATTATTGATTCCTGTGGAGACTTTTTTTCTTTTTCTTTTTTTAGTTGGAATGGACCCAATTTTTGTGTTTTTTTTTTGAGAAGGAAATGAATCATTATTAAACTTGAAATGCCAAATTGGCTACATCATACTGGAAAACTGAAAACAAAGGTGGAGGAATATTCTCTATCCACACTTCATAGTCTAAGACATTAATGGAATGTATAGCTAAGTTATGGGCTAGTTTATTGCCTTCTCTTTTGCAATGAGAGTAAAGCAATTTAGAATACCTATCAGACCAAGCAAGGGCATCCTGAATGAGAGGGTCCACCACAGCAATAGAGTGTCCATCTTCCTTCAATGCTGAGATGATTAGCTCTGAGTCTCCTTCAAGCACCACTTCACCAGTACCAATTTCCCAACCAAACTCGAGGGCACGTGCTGCAGCAAGTATTTCAACTTCAAGTGGCAGGAATGCTTGGCAGAGTTGTTGTGGTAGTCACGAATAACTACTCCAATTCCACTCTTCTGTTCCTCCATGAAAACAGCTCCATCGAAGTTGATCTTAAACATGCTTGGATCCGGCGGCGGCTTCCATACCACTTTTTGTCTCGGCAACACTTGAGTGAACTAATACCTCCTAATTTGATAAAGAGAATTGCTACATTCATAATATTTTCACAATAATTCATAGGTGGTAAGTTGTTAATGGTTCTAATTTAAATCTACAACTTAAATTACTTTATTATCCATCCATAATAACCAATAACAACCTACCATTATAGATTTATTATGAAAGTATTCTTTAAATATTTTCAACATAGCATTTCTTTTTGATAAATAGAATACTTTAGGAGTCCAAACCAATGCATTAGATTAGCCAACAATTTTAACTAAGAAATTTATGACTATTTTTTATCCATTGTCAGGGGCGGCTCTACCCTTTGTTCAGGGGGTTCAAATGAACCCCCTGACATTCAAATATATATATGTATATATATATTTATAATATTTTTTTGTTAGTTTAATACTTTAATTTATTCTTAAAAATATTTTTGCACACCCTAACTTAAATCTTATATACCCTTATTACAAGTATTTCCAACTCTAAGAGTATAAGTAAGTGTTTGTGAACTGTAAGTGTCATTCTTTATTATAAATTTATATTTTGTGTGTGAGTGTGTCTAATATTAATTTTGTGCATTACTTTTTTTTATAATATTATTTGTATGAATAATGATGTGTGTGGATATTTGTGTATATAGTCTAAATATAATATAACTTTATATAATTTAATAATTAGGAAATAAAGAGGGTTTATTACATGTGTGTGTATTGTTATCATATTATAATAACTTTTTGTTATAAATTCAGAAAGATTCAAGAAGAAAAATTGTAAAGTTAGTGATTGTTCAAACATTTAATTGGTTAAGTAAGCACGTAGTGTATTATTTTATGTATGAATGAGTATGATTGTGTGTATCAATAATTAATATAGAGCCAATGAGTTAAGTCTATTCATTTAGTTTAAAATATTTTTATAAAAACAATGACAAATTAATAGATAATAACAACAATATAAAAATAAAAATGTTAGACAAACTTAACAAAATAAAATGGTCATAGCTACCCACATTAACAATAAATACTCATAATGAACTATCATGTAACAATTCAAAATTTGAAAAAATGTAGAAGGAAATTGTAAAACTTTTTTTGTTTGTTGATAACTTGATATATTCAAGCAAGGTTTTCAAACCCGGACCGTTCATTGAACCGTAAAAGGGAGAGGTTCAAGGTTTTTGAGGTCGAACTAAGGTCGAACCGGGGTTGAACCGTGATGATGTCATAATTAATTTAATAATTAATTAAAGCCCAAATATAGATATTAAATTTATAAAACTAGCAAAATTGACTAATATATCTATATATGTGAGGGAAATTTAATGATTTTCAAGCATATATTTAATAATTAAATAAGAAAGTTAATAAAATAAAATAATAACCATGAAAACATTAAAATTTATGATTAATTTTTGAAGTAAAGTTGAATATCTTTGAAGGATTTTAATTATAATTTTTTTTTATTCCTTGTAAGAGATGTATAATTTAATTAAGTAGAATAAAATTGTGTTAAGTTGTTTTTTTTTTTTTTAAAAAAAAAAATTTGCTAAGGGGTTGGACCGCAAGGTCCAACCTTGGTTTTAGGGGTTCACGGAATTGCCACATATGCTCGGTTCTCTATGCTTAAAAAACCGGATTTCAATCCGGTTCCCAGTTTTCACGGTCCGACCTCCCGGTCCGGTCCGGTCCGGGTCTGAAAATAGTGTATTCAAGTTCTCTTTTTATTGAGTCACATATCACAAAACAAAATATATATACAAAATAGAATAATTTTCTTAATATTAACAATTATTCCAAATATAAAGGCATAGCGAATATCACAATATCGAATTGAATATAAATCAAAGGATGCTTGACTCTCTTAGGGAATGAATAAGAACTGAAGAGTTTATATAAATATTTTTACAATTCTTGAGTAAGTTTGAAAGCCCAATTTGCTAAAGGAAATGTCTTAAATACCCTTTGAAAAATAAGAATATGACTTTGAAATCACTTGGTTTTAAACAAACTTAAAGAACAAGAACCTTTTTAGAAAACCTACTTGAAACTGAATTATTTTCGCAAAATAGTTTGGTTTAGAAATCATCTTTTAAATGAGATTTGGAAATTCAAAACATTATTTCAAATTCGAAGTCTCTCTTTAAAACATTGTCTAAAAGTCAAAGTTTCTCATGATGTAAAAATAATGCTTTCGATAAACTTTAGAAAACGTAAGCTTTAAAAAACATAACTTTTGAAAACCTTTAACTTCTAAGAACCTAAAGAATAAAACTTTTGCATATTATGCATAATTACTTACAGCACTTGAATCACTCTGAAAGTCCAGTTGAAACAACCTCCAAAAAGCCTCAAAACACTCTTAAATAGGACCTATCATCAATCATAAAATATACTTAATATCCTCCACAAAATACAAATCTTACTAAACTATACAAATTGACTCACTAGTAAAATACTTTGCCGAACTAAATGATAGCACTAATGCTAAGCATCTCTACCCAAAAAGTTTCCTTGAATTTATCAAACCTTAGAGGCAGTAACCAATATATTGCAAACTCAGGATTTCATATATGCCCCAACGGAAAGTAAACCCTCATACAATAATTAAGCTTTATCATCTTGACTTTTGTTCTAGACTTCAAGCTGTAGGGACCCTAGGATTTAATATATAACCCCAATGAAAACTATAAGAGCCATATACCTGAATAGATATTGCAATCCATGGCTTGTTCACACAGTGGACAACCTAGAATTTTATTATATAACTCTGATGAACACGTGAAGGCCATCTCCATGAATGATATCTTGATCCATGACTTAATTCATGGATTACACACGGTGGCCCAAAACTAGAATTATATATATATTCCAACGAAATAACGTTAAAGCCATCCTAACGTTAAAACCATCCTATAATAAATATATATATATATATTTATATTAACCACAATGAAGTTTTACAGCCGTGTTCTTGGATTAGGAATTGAAATTCCATGAATTTGTTCAAGAACTCGCATCATGGGCAGTGGGCAATCTAAGATTTAATAGTGTAAATAACAAATCTAGGAAAATACCCCTTTTTAACAATCTACACATCACTAACTCTTTTAATTCTTTGATTCTAACAAATGAAAATTCATACCTGGAACAATTGGTTGCCTCTTCAATTAACTCCAAGGAAAAATACACCTTCTAGCCTCTTTGATAAAACCCTTCCTATGAAAACCCTAATTTATCTTTTCCTCCAGCTTATATTTTAACACATCAGAGATGTGGGCTTGGTGGGGTAGTGGGCTGGAGTTTAAAATCCACTTGAGCTTATCTCTTTAGTCTCCAAGAGGCCCATAAAACATCTTTCTCTTTTTATTTATTAATTCATTATAATTGCCTCACTAAATTGTATGCACTAAAATTTTAATTTTCTCACCTATTTGTAGCACCACAAAATTGTTTACTCCCATCTTACTGCACACACACATATAGTACCTCAACTCTATATTAAAATTGACAAGGTACAGTGATAATCATAAAATCAAAATTGGGATATTACAAACTGCATTTTTATACAATCATGATAAGTGTGCAGTACTAAGTGACAGGTGTGCAAAGCAAGTAATAGTATAATGCGCTTATATTTATATATGGGAAAAAATTGGCACCCTTTTTAAAAAAACAATCCAGCATTTTGCCCCATTTTCTAAACTAATTAGGGAAATACCCCTCTTTTGAAACTCGATTTTCTCAAAATCGAGTTAAGCCTTATAGTGGCGTTTTTAAGGAGCCTATAGTAACGTTTTAAGGACATATAGTGGCGTTTTAAAACTCGAGCTCCTTGAAATCGAGTTATAGGTAAAAAAAAAAAAAAAAAAATTGCATGTAACTCGACTTCATGAAGATTGAGTTATAAAACGCCACTATAGGTCCTTAAAAAGTCACTATAGGCTCCTTAAAACGCCACTATAGTGTTTCAGAATTTTTTTTTTTTTATAACTCGATTTTGAGAAAATCGAGTTTCAAAAGAGGGGCATTTTCCTAATTAGTTTGGGAGAGGGGGCAAAATGCTGATTTTTTTTTTTTTGAAAGGGGCATTTGCCCATTTTCTCCTTTATACATGATATAAAAAGGTGTATAACAAATTGGGGGAAAAAATGCCCTGAAACTTCTTGAACTTTATCCCTCGTTTGAGAAGAGGGAATGTAATGGAATGGAAAGGAATATAAAGAATAACTGTAGAATATTCTTCACTTCTCTTATTTGGGAGTTTTTAATAGAAGGAATGGAAAGTTCATTCCCATGTTTGGGAGTTTAAGTGGGAATGAATGGTCTAGGTAGAAGGGAACACTCATTCCTCTCTATTCTCTTAAAATCTCAAATTTTTCATTCTCCCCAAAATTGGGAGGGATGAGAGGAAATGGAATTAGATTTAATGAATATTTTACTAAAACTCCTAAAATATCTCAATATATTCAATCATTTTAAAAAAAAAATAGAGGTCTAATAGTAATATTGTTATAAAATAAATCCATTGCATTCCAAACAAGATTACTTACATTCCATTCATTTTCATTCATTTCCATTCCTTTATTTTAAAATATCCAATCAAGGTTACTTAATTCTATTCAATTCCATTATTTTCCCTTTCTTAAATACATTCAATTCAATTTCATTCCCTTATGATCATTTCATTCCATTATCTTATGAACTCCCAAATGAAGCTCTAAATTTACTCCCTAAATTTTACACACGAGCCAAATTGGAAGCGTTGACAAAAATTGTTAACAAAAATTGTTAGATTATGTTTAACAAACATTGTCAAATTATGTTTAACAAATATTGTCAAATTATGTTTAACAAGAATTGTTAAATTATGTCTAATTCAACAAACATAATTTCACTCATAGGCCTTTTGGCGTATGAGTTTTATTGATGTGAGTAGTACCTATTTAAGATAATGTATCTCTTAATTACAACTCCTTGTTTCAAGGGAAAACCCTTTGATTCCAATCACGCTGTCTTTGTACATGAGTTTATTTATTTTCATGTTTAAGGGATATGTGTTGTTATTTATTTGTGGCTACACCTAATAATTTATTTAGGTTGCCTACGTACCCTTAGCGGGGATCAAGCCAATTCGTAGTTCTTATTTTGGGATCTTAGATTTAAAGTCCTCAAATTGATTTTGCTCAATTTAAATGATGGACATTTAAGTCAAACACTTTGTATTTAATTAAGCATCGACTTAATTTTACTTTTGGGTGAGATAATTGGTTTTAATCTCAAGGATAAGTCAAAGACCATGTTTTTATGGCAATTGAATCAAGAATTCTCTTTTTGAGAAGTTGAATGTTCAAGCAATTTTCCTTTTTCTTTCATTTGCTTCCTTGTAGGAATTTTAATGATATTTGGATTGAGGTTTCCAAATTTAATTAAGGGAAAGAAAATTCCTTTGAAGCAATTTTATTTTTTTATGAACATGTTTTAGGAATTGGGAATTGGAAAATTTCCTCAAATCAATTTTTATGGTCATTTTATTTTGTGAATAATTAACTCCAATCTTAATTAAGAAATTAGGAATACCCAAAAATTAATCATGTTGGAATTTGAAGGAATTAGAATCCCCATTTTATTTAAAATGATTTTGGGAATCAAGAATTCCATTAAAATGTGGTGGAGTCAAGGACTCCATTAATTTGGTAGAGTCAAGAACTCTATTAATTGGGTAGGGTCAATGACTCCATTAAAATATGGTAGAGTCAAGGATTCCATTAAAATTCAAGGACTCCATTAATTGGGTAAAGTCAAGGACTCCATTAAAATGTGGTAGAGTAAAGGACTTCATTGATGAATTTGATTTGGTAGAGTTAAGGACTGCATTAAAATGGTAGAGTCAAGGACTCCATTAATTGGGTAGAGTTAAGAACTCCATTAAAATTTGGTAAAGTCAAGGACTCCATTGATAAATTTGATTTAGTAGAGTCAAAGACTTTAATCGAGAAAACACTGAACCAAAGCTTCGAAGAATTTTTATTTGGTAATATTCAAATAGGATTTACGAGTCAGGAACTTGTATCTAAAGCTTCATGCATAGAGTTAGGAACTTTCCATGAAACCCAATTTTTTTTTTTTTTTTTCCTCTTTTGTTCCTCTTTTTTTCTTGCTGAAGACTCTTTTAATTTATAGTGGAATTGGGAAACCGCTTTCCCCTATTTTTTCTGTTAACTGATCAAATCATGGCCAAAACTGCAAGGAAAGTGCAATACTTTTTTCCAGGCCATTAACTTCTTTCACGTACATGCCACCACCCACTTTCAGCTTTTTAATTTTTTAATATTTTATTTGCTCCTACCGTGGCATCTTTTCTCTCTTTATCTTGCATTTTTTATGCCCACCTTTCCTTTAGCCCTTATTTTTCTCACTTTAGTCCTTTCTTATAGGTAATGGCAAACTAGCTTATAGGTAGTTTGTTTTATTAGTTTTTGGACTCATATGATTACTAGTTTTTGAACTCAAATGATTATTATTTTTGTTAAGAGAAATGATTTGTTCACAATATTTTTATAATAAATTCTAAGTAGAAGGTTGTTACTAGTTGTTATTATTGGGGCAAAAAAGTAATGTTAGTGTTAAGTTCAAATTTGAATCAATAACAACTAACCACCTGTGATTTGTTGTAAAAATATTATAGACGTTTCCCAACCTGCGAGTAGTGCACGCATACAGGGAAGCTAATCAGTGCACGGATGCATTGGCACAAATCGGTAGCACTAGTGATGTTCCCTTTATTTTGTTTGCTCTTCCACCGCCTGTGGTGGATCGGCTTTGCACCCTGGATAAGGAAGGGGCTTTTTGTAACAGACTCATTTAACTTCTAATGCATTTTATCCCCCTTTTACCACCAAAAAAAAAAAAAAAACTATTAAATTATAAAAAAATAAAAAATAAAATTAATTGGATGATTAGTGTATTACTTGCGAATTAGTGATCTCTCTCTCTCTCTCTCTCTCTCTCTCTCTCTCTCAACTGAGTCTTAAAATAATTTTAAAAAGAAAAGAAGTGAAAGGAAAAGGATTGGGTACTCACTAGCAAGTTCCCCATGAAATAAAGAAATAATAATAGACCAGAGATAGAAATTCCAAGTGCAAAGATGTTTTCCCATATGTACCTACTTGTTTGGAGGTTTGAACCAAAAGAACTGCAAAAATGGCACAACTATCATGTATAAGACACTAATCTTAAAAATTTCTAACTAAAATGCATAAAGTGAGAATCTAAGAAATTTTAGGGGAAATGTATAAGCTAAAGAGAAGATGAAAGATCTATTCTTAGGCTTTCAAAGTAAGAAAACAGGGTCAAGATCACATGTTTATTGCCTTTAATTTGGACAAATAGGACCTCCAACCACATACATAGGAGCAGTGGTTAATTAAGGATGGGGTTCAAGCCCATTACATCCATGAGAGAAGGAAGCATGAATGCAACACAAATTTAACATCTAGCCCACAACTTTAAAAAAAAAAAAATGGTGTCAAAATTAGAGGAAATTAATGAAAAAACGAAGAGCAAAAGAAGGAAATGGGTACAAACTCACTCTATATCTTTTTATTGGATTTGAATTTTGAAAGATTCACCATTAGATTGCTGTGGACCGTGGTCCCCGAACTTGTGAGAACTGAGGTCTTGGACAAAGGATTTGGGCCCCCAATTTATTTATTGGTGGGATTCCTAACAATCCTACAGGAAAATGGCCTCAAACACAAGCTGGATAGTCCTTTTTCAATTATCTCTCTCTGAGTTTTTTTTTTTTTTTGAACAACACCCCCTTCCCCACTGATTTTTATTCTTCCTTCCTCACCCTCTCTCTCTTTCTCTCTTCCCTTCTTTTCCTCAGCGTTTTGTCAACCCCCTTTCATCATCTGCCTTCACTCCCTTTATATAGTCTCTCCTTAGTGGGGTTCAAATCATTACTTTTTCACCAGTTTTCATGCAATCCCACTGTTACCTAGAATCCCAAGAAACAATCATGCCTTTTGAGGATTCTCTTAAAACTTGTTCCAGACGTCAAATAGTATTCGGCAGCAAACTCCCCAAAGGCACTGACAACTCTCAATAACCGACTTGAATCTAATCATTTCATCATCACTTTCCCACCGCCTCATCATTCGGTAGTGGACCGAACGTTGTGGGCTTCTCCCGAATGATAATTTCTTAATCTCAACATATCTGTTGTTGGGCTAGGCTCACTTCAATGGGGTTTGGGTGTACTTCTATCTTATGGGCTCGATTCGGCTACTTAGGCCGATCTTAGGCCTTGGTTGAGTGGGCCGGTACTGACTCTCTGGGCCCGAGCCCCCCACAATTGCATTTTCTTATTATGTCCTCAATGCTTGTAAAATTTTAAGAAAATAAAAAATCAACAATTATATCATCAGTCAAATGTTTAAATTCCAAGTTTTTGCAATCTTAAATTATGCATAAAAATAAGTTTATGGGTTGCATAATAAATAACATTTAATTTGAACCAAATGTGACACACATGTTAAGAACATAAAGAACATGCAATCACCATCGCACACCCTTGATACAATCGTCACTTTACAAGTATAAGTGCTTATGGGGTGTGGGGGGCAAAGATTAGAGTTCAAGTCTCCAGAAGGGAGTTTCACACATATATACATTTAAATTAGGTTAAAATAGAAATTCTATCTTGTATCCAAAAAAAAAAAAAAAAAAAAATTACAATCGAATGGTTATATTTTCAAAATATGTAGCCTTATTAATTTTTTAGTGGGAGTTTGTAACCATTACCTACAAACTTTCTTATTATGTCCTCAATGCTTGCAAAATTTTAAGAAAATAAAAAATCAATAATTATATCATCAATCAAATGTTTAAATTCCAAGTTTTTGCAATCTTAAATTATGCATAAAAATAAGTTTATGGGTTGCATAATAAATAACATTTAATTTGAAACAAATGTGACACACATGTTAAGAATATAAAAAACATGCAATCACCATCGCACACCCTTAGTGCAATCGTCACTCTACAAGTATAAGTGTTTATGGGGTATGAGGGGTAAGGGTCGGAGTTCAAGTCTTTAGAAGCGAGTTTCACACATATATACATTTAAATTAGGCTAAAGTAGAAATTCTATCTTGTATAAAAAAAAAAAAAAAAAAAATACAATCGAATGGTTATATTTTCAAAATATGTAGCCTTATTAATTTTTTAGAGGGAGTTTGTAACCATTACCTACAAACTATTTTGTAGGCAAACTTTGTTCATAGTAAAATAGGTTTAGAGGTAGAAATGATCATTTTCTTTAGGACGATATTCCCCCCTCCCCCTCACTTGATTCTATGAGTTTGCTAGTGGGTTATAAATACTACTAAATAGTGGTGTTAGGATTTTTAAGTGTTAGCTTATTTCATGACAAATTTATTTGTATTATTGGGTTGTGATACTGTAATGTAAATTGTGGTGATGAAGGTTGAAGGTTTAATCATCTGTTCGCTATATATACAAGAATGACAAGCTCGACCATGCAAGAATGAAGGCTTGGTCGTGTGAGATTCACACACACACACACACAAAAAAAAAAAAAAAAAAAAAGCACTTGGAAGACTCTTGGTCAACTAATAGCCTATTACGGAAATTTCGAGATTTGCCTCTAGATTCATTTGTGTAGCCACCTCTAGCCCAAACCCTATAAATAAATAAATAAATAAAAAAACCCAATATCAACCCCTTTTTTTTTTGCTGAAACCCAATATCAACCCTAAGTTGGTAGAAGGGAGACGGCTACATTACCTAAGAAAAAAAACCATTTGAGAGCGCTTTTTGTTGTCCTACCCTCTCCCATTGATCATCTTTGATAGGTTAAGAGTTCCAAATATAAGATCACCTAAAGTGTATTGGAGGTTCTGTTGAAACCATAAAAGTGACACCAAAATCTTCAAGTGGCCTTGAAGTAACCTTGAAATTGGTTTGGCGGTCGGCAATCTACTTGTGGCACTGAATCAATGTGAAGACTAAAGGCTAGTTCAGCAATTACAGAAAAAGCAGGATGTTAGGATACAGTGTCTATGTGCTGGAGGTCTAGTAACTTAGTTTGTATCTCAACAATCTTTATGGGTAATTATTGTATGGGTTACAATCTGTTAGAACATATGTCACTATTTTATGTAATTGGCTTATCCTTTGACATAACGTACTTTACTTGTATTTGGGTAGATTGAGGATGTGTTTAAATACTTCAAGAAACCATGTTTCAAGATCAAGTGTTGAAACCTTCAAGTCTATTCAAGAAAACAAGCTGAAAGTGCAAAAACATTAAAACTCGACAGCTAGCATGTGTCGAGGTTTAAGAAGCTGTTTCTACCCGTATGCTTGACAGCTAGCTCGACAGATTCTCAACACCTCCTATCTGTTGAGGTTTAAGAAAACAACAATCTGATCTATTTTTCTTGGGATCCGTGATTATGTGTTTGGGCCTTCTTTTCTCCTAACCCTAAACATATAAAAGGATTGTTTTAAGCGCCGTCAAAGGGTTCACAAGTTGCACAAGCATTGAGCAAACTTTGTTCAAGCAAATTGTGATCGGAGACAAAGTTTTTGCCCTAGTTCATCTCTTTCTCTTGAAGAAGTTGCTGTGTATTTGCACCGTAGGGTTTTGTGACCAAGCATCTTCTTGATCTTCATCGTTGGGATGAATTGAAGAACTTTGCAGCCAACAACCTTCGTAGTTGGTGATTGAAGTCGTGTACTGGAATCCGCGCATTGGTTAGTCACGTACTTGAGAGTCGTGCATCAAAAGGGGGAACTGTCACTACAGAACAAGTCCAACTGGGTATTGGGGTAAGGGTTCAATTGTAGGTTGGTAAGGTACTTGGGATTCCTTTACTTGTAACCGCTTGTTGTGATAGTAGTGGAGTTTCGGGAGTGGTGACCTGAAAATCACCCGGTGGGGTTTTTGCCGCTAGGTTTTCCCTATTCGTAAACAAATCACTGTGTTATTTATTTTTTGCTACATAATTAGTTTATTGGTAATTTGTTTGTGCTACCACGCGTTTTGCATGATAAATTGATTAATTAATAACTTGACTAATTAATTAATTAATTTCAATCATAAGGGGTCAATCCGTTTGTGGCCTATCACAATCTTTTAACAGAGTCACGATTCTATTAGTGATAAGTTATATATACTAATTATTTAAATTAATTGGGTATTAATAGAATTATATAATACATAGTTATACTAACAATTACCTTATAAACTAAAGAGAAAAACTATTAAAAAGAAAAAATAGCTTCCTCATCATAAAATGATTGTTGATTAAAGATAAGTTAAAGATATTGAATCTTTTTGTCAAACCTTAACTCAAGTTAAGGATTAGACATTGCAAAACGGGCAGGTTGGGTCGGGTTCAGGTCAGGACAATCGGGTTGCAAGTCAAATGGGTTGTGGGTAAAAAACGGGTCATTTTAAGCTGGTTAAAAATGGGTTCGGGTCAATCAGGTTGCAGGTCGGGTCAAGTTGGGTTGACCCGTATTTTTCACATGAATTTTTTCCTTATAAAGAAAACAACATGTATTTGCCATTTGGAAAGCCATGCAACAAATTACTTGATATAAAATGCATTACTTTGAATTCACCACTTATATCAAGAATGAACTCAGTTAAACTTATTAATACTTATTCAATAATTTAAAATGTTACAAATCCAAACATTGCTATCTAAAACAAAATAACACAAAGACAAGTAAAACAAATACACAAGTTTTATTTCTACACAATATCAACATCCCAAAATATAAAATAAAATTACAAATGACTTATTGGATAACTCAATTAACAAAGAATAAAAACATATAAGAAATTTACAATTTTGAAAATTAATTTTATAATCTATTATCAATTGTGGTTGACACTCTATTTTAATTTGAAATATACATTAAAGTTTAATTGTTTACTTATTTATACATAGTCTCTTTTATGAATATCATATCATTGTTAAGTAACACATACTCTAGGAAATATCATAATTTATTTTGAAAAGCCGTTTATTTTGAACATAAATTGTTAAAAAATAGGTCTAAGCATTCATAATTTATGCTAATTTTATACTTTGGTTTCACTATTTTCACACTTGAAAATGTTTCTCACACATGTCTATAATTTTAAATCTATGTTTTTAATTCTACTGTAACAAGATTATCTTCGCATATACTTTACTATTTGATATCAAAAAATCTTTATTCATTACAAAATGCTCAACCATTCATCTTTCAATTAATTTGCATACAGTTATGTAAATGTCTCAATTGTTTCCTTAAAGCTCACAACAAACAATTAAACTAATATTGTCTTAATTTTATTATTTTTTTTTACCAAAAAAAAAAGTTTTAAAAAATGGTTTAGGTTCGAGTTGGGTTGACCTGTAAAAAACACGGGTTGGGTCACGGGTCAATCCGTTTTCACTTCGGGTCAAAAACGGGTTCGGGTCGAGTATTTTTTTTTTTAGGTCGGGTTGGGTCGGGTCAAAAAATTCTGACCCGTTTTGCCATGTCTATTAAGGACAATACCTTACTTGGATTTCGAGACCTGGAGTAAAAACGGGACAACCCGTACTTGGCCTGCTTAATTTTCGGGTCGAGGCAGGTCAACTCGTGGCCAATTGAACCTAAAATGTTTTTTTAAATTGATTTTTTTATTAAAAAAAATTGGTTATATGCATTTAGGTAACTTAATTCATTTATAAAATAGTATAGTTATATAATTTTAATTCTTTATTGAATCACTTTCTTTGTATACTTAACTTATATTAAAAAAAAATTGTAGATGAAAATACTAACAAAGTTACTAGCCAACTTGAGGTTTGATTCATGAGATGCAATTTATATTAAATATTTACTTATTTTTCTTTACCTAATATGTTAGGTTTTATTCTTAAAACTTTTTTTTGTTTAGTTATCTTCCTAGGTAATTTAACTTTATTATTATTATTTTATATGGAATAGAAATAGGCACACCAGAGTAGGTTGATAACTTGACATGGTCCACAATATTTAGTATTTTTATTTTTGTTATTTTATGTTGATGGTATCATTAGTGAACTTTGAATTATTTAAATATAGAAATTAATGTATTATTTAATTTTTTTAAAAGTATTTTGTTATTGGTTCTCTTTTATCTTTTCTTTTCTTTTTTTGTTATTTGTTCTCTTATTTGTATTAAAAGGAACTAAGAAGACAAAAACAATATGATCATATTATTATTTCTATTATTATTGCATGTGAAAACTATGAGTTAACTCATAATCTGATTAATCCGACTTGCTCGCAAATCGTCTAAGATTACCCGTTTCTGACCCAACCCTTAAGAATACCTTAGATTATAAAATACTTATATATATCTTGAGTTGTGTTTAAACTTTCAAGTACGATTTTATAGTACTACACACACAAATATCTATATTAGGAATATAATGTAGTCAAAGAAAAAAAATACCAAAGCATCTCCAGGATAAAAGCAAACCATACCTGATAATTCTATTAGTAGCAAACTTAAAATAATCCTGTGAATTTCCGTAATGATCCAAATCTATAAAATTTGTTAAAAACTCAATTCATGGTTTAAGAATTTCTTTCTATTGTGATCCCGATGTTCATTAGGAAATTCATGGTCTAACAAATGTGTGAGGACGTGTGATATTCTACTTGATGATTTTACCATGTAAGAAATAAATAATTAAATGATATTTTTATTTAATATATAAGATCATTAGTAAAAACTAGAAGAAACTAATAACTATGTATTAGAAAACGCTAAAAGGTAATACAAATTTACTACATATAGCTTACAAACTAAAGTCGCAAATTTGCAATGAATGTAATTGGTAAGCTCTAACAATCCTCATTATAACTGAATATTTGAATTAGCTTTTTATCTATCTATAGTCTATAATACTATTTTCTTTTCTTTTTTTTTTAATAAGAAGATGAGAAACTTTATTTAGACGAGGATAAAAACATTACATCAAGCGCTAAAAATGCGTTCAATAATACATGGAGATTCCTCTATCCAAGCAACAAAATTAGAAATGTTCCTAGCGTACTAAACAAACTGCCTTATGAGAGACATAAACAAACTGCACCTGTCGAAAAGAGCTAAGGGCTTGAAGAGAGCCAGAAATAATATTAGCAATACTAGCAGGTGGAATAATAATACCATTGAGGGACTGAATGACCGTTAATGAATCACTTTCAAATAGAACTTCAGGAAAATCGGTATCTCTAGCGAACAGGATCGCCTTTTCCATAGCTTTTGCGTCCGTCTCAAGTGGACCCAAAGGAGCATTTACCAGCTTACTTATTGCCCCTGCCACCTTGCCACACTGATCCCGAACCACAATACCTACACCCACGGACTTGAGAGATGAAAAGACCGCACCATCGACATTTACCTTAAACCAGGGGGGTTTAAGGGGCGACCAATACACCTCTGAAATAAACCGAGGCTGGGTAGGGAGGTAATTAGCTAGCTGAAACTCCTCCAAATAGGAGCGTGCCCACTGGAGAATATTCCATGCTGACTGGCATGCACCCCCCATACGCACTTGATTCCGAGTAGTCCAAAGACACCAAGCTAGCACAGCAACAAGAGCCAAAGCCTCTGCTTCCAACTTGAAAGAAAACTTTAGCAACCATAGCAAATCCATAACAGACCCAATTCGGTCTAAATTCAAAGCTCCAACTAAACCCGATGCTTCCCAGACCTCCTGAGCTTTTGGACAACTCCAAAATAAATGCCCAGCGTCTTCCACCTCCAGCCCACACGCTTCACAGATGTTCTCCTTAATAATATGCCGATGCATTAGATTGGATTTCATCGGTAAAATATCTCTGCAAGCACGCCATACAAAGGAACGAATTTTATTTGGAACCTTAAGTTTCCAAACAAACTTCCAGAAAGATTGCATCTGCCGAGGGTTTGAATTCTCCCCACTGCCCCCATTCTTCTGAGACTCAGACTTAGCTTGAAGAGCAACCCGATACGCACTAGCTATGAAAAAATGCCCAGATGCAGTGAAAGCCCAAACACGAGAATCAGGAGGAAGGGACGGGCTGAGAGGAATAGTTAGGATAGAATCAGCTTCATGCTCGAAGAAAACCTGCCGAACCAACACCGAATTCCATGCTCCACTCTGATGATCAATCAGCTCTAAGACCCGAGCTTTAGGCTGAAGGACTCGGACTGGCATCGTCACTTGAAAAGTAGAAGGAGTAGGTAGCCACTTGTCACCCCCAAACACTGGCACTTTCTCCATTGCCAATAAGCCAACGACGTCCGGACTTCACCACCTGCTGAGCTGACAGAAGACTCCTCCACGCAAAGGATGGTGCACTTCCTAGCTTAGCATCAATAAAATCATGGTCAGGAAAATACTTGGCCTTTAAAACACGGTGAAATAATGAATTCGGGCAAGTTTGAAGACGCCACCCTTGCTTGGCTAAAAGAGCAACATTAACAGCCTTCAAATCCCGGAAACCCATACCCCCTTTTATCTTTGGTCTATACATTTTCTCCCAACTCAACCATGCAGTCTTATTCCCCCCATTGTTTTGCCCCCACCAAAAACTTCTCACCATGCCTGCTAAATCATCACAAATCGAATCTAGAATTTTAAAACAACTCTTAGAATAAGCCGAGATGGCTTAGGCAACTGATTTAATTAGAATCTCCTTTCCTGCAGAGGATAAGAGTTTTTCCTTCCACCCAGAGAGTTTATTACCCAATTTTTCCTTGAGTTGGATGAAAGTGTTACGCTTGTTCCACCCTACAAGGGAGGGAAGACACAAATATTTTTCATGTTGGCGGATGACTTGTGCACCGAATCGACTTTTGATTTCCTCCTTAATGGCTTAAGGAGTATTTTTACTGAAGAAAAACGCTGTTTTATTTTTGTTCAACTGTTGGCCAGAGACAGCTTCGTATAAGGAGAAAATACGCTCTAGCTCCAAACATTCATCCAAAGTTGCTTGACAGAAAATTAGACTATCATTAGCAAAGAATAAGTGAGTAATGCGAGGCGTATGGCGACTGACTGAAATACCAGTAAGTGAACCCCTTTCTGAAGCACGCCGGAGCAAAGCTGAAAGCTCTTCTGCACAGAGCAAAAACAAGTAGGTAGATAGAGGATCCTCTTGGCGAAGACCCCGAGATGGGATAATATGACCTCGAGGTTGCCTGTTAAAGCACATAGAAAAAACAATAGATGATACACATGACAGGACAATATCCACCAGCTTCCTATGAAAACCCAACCGAAGCATAATATTTTCCAAACATGCCCATTCAACCCTATCATAAGCTTTACTCATGTCAAGCTTTAGGGCTATGTCACCCACCTTTCCTTTCCGCTTTTGACTAATATTGTGCATAGTTTCAAAAGCCACAAATACATTATTTGTGATAAAACGGCCCTTGGTAAAGGCACTTTGATTCTCACTAACAATGCTAGATAACACAAACTTCATACGATTGGTTAAAGTTTTAGATGCCAACTTATACACCACATTATATAGACTAATGGGTCTAAAATCAGTCATATGGCTTGGGTTTTTAATTTTTGGGATGAGAATAATATGCGGCTCATTGAAATTAGGAGGGGTAATACCCAAATTATGAAAATCCAGCACTGATTTAGTAACACAATCACCAACTAAAGGCCAAAAGGTTTGATAAAAGGGCGGAGGCATACCATCCGGGCCGGGGGCCGTCGTTGGGTGCATTTGTTTCAAAGATTGGGCCACTTCAGAAGGTTGAAAATCTCTTGTCAACAAATAATTCATTTGCTCAGAAATCACCGGTTCAATAGCTGCATTTAACTCCTCCCAGTTTGCTAGAATTGAGGTTGTGAACAAGGTGGAAAAATAATCAATAGCCACCTCCTCTATAATACGAGGTTCTTCCTGCCATACACCATTCGGATCAAGCCTATGATGGAGTTCCGAGCTTTCTTGTGAGAAGCTTTAGTGTGGAAAAAACTGGTATTTTTATCCCCCAATTTGAGCTAGGTGTTGCGAGAGCGCTGCTTCCACATGACTTCTTCAGTGTCCAGCCACATGGTCAAGGCTGATCTGGCCGCCCGAAGTTCCTCACTAGAAGCTGCACCTGAAGCTTCCAAGGATTGAAGGTTTTTCTACAATTGAGAAATCCGGTGTCCAAAATGGCCAAACTCTCTCTTATTCCAGCCTGTGAGATCCTCTCTGCATGCCTGCAAATAATTAAATAAAGGGAAACCCAAGTTGGACAGTAAACCTCTCTCCCAAGCCTCCGAAACTACCTCTTGACATTTAGGATCACGAAGACATATTGCTTCAAATCGGAACCGTTTGGACTGATCTTTGTAAGGAACTTTCACCAATCCTAACCGAAGACTTAGAATATAGTGTTCAGAGGCAGAATTTGAAATATGATACAACTTGGCATTAGAAAACTTACCAAACCAGCTAGTGGAAGCCAAAGCTCTATCTAACTTGGACCGAATACTTCTACCATCAGCAAAGAGCTTATGCCATACGGAACTGATCCATTTGCCGTTCAGGTCTGGAGTTGCCACCAATAGTCTCATCAGCATATAAAATTTCATTAAAATCACCATGCATATCCAAGGCAAGGTGTTATTCCGATAAAGGCAGTCAAGCAACCTCCAAGTCTCCTCCTTCTTGCTTGTCTCCGGTTAGCCATAAAAGCCAGTGAAATGCCAACAACCAATGGTTTCTCCGCCATCAATTACAGCATCGATATACCATTTATTCGATCCCTGAACAGCTACATCAGTCCCATGATTCCATAGGAGAGCAAGACCACCACTCTTCCCTTGACTTGAAACTATAAAGCCATTCCGAAAATCAACCAAATCTCTTTTCTTCTTCATCTCTTCCACTGAAAGTTTAGTTTCCATTAGAAAAACTAAACTGGGAGCTTCCTGTTGCACCACTCTTTGGAGGGTACGAACTGTTCGAGGGTTCCCAAGCCCTCGACAGTTCCAGCTAAGGAGACTCATTGAACTCAGTGGCGTTGCGAAGCAGCCACTGCTGATTTAAAACTATTTGCCAGAACTTTGCTGAATTCCTTGATTTCATGCCCCCCTCTTGCTTTCTTACCCAGGGTAGTGGTCACACTATTTGTCCCATCCTCCTGATGTTTCCTTTTGTATTTGTTAAGATCATTTCCAACCATAAGCGAAGAATCTGAAGTAGGGTTATCATTGCACAAAACCTGTGGACTTGCTTCCAACCCCGTGTCCACCTGCAAACCACCTGAAACTTCAATGAGGGAGACCGAGATACCAGGTATTGCCCTTGTAGGACAAGCTTCTGAGTTTAGAGAGAGTAGAGTTGAACTCAGGCTCTTCAACACTTTGAAATTGAAGATCCGAATCAATCTCCTTAATATGAGCTTCAAATTTATCCCTATTATTAAGAATATCTCTAGCATCCTCGGTTTGTTTGTCGTCGTTGATCACCTCAATATCCTTACTGTCCATAGGAATTTGATTGTCAAATGGGGCTGCCTGAGGTTCCTCCACATCACGTTGCACCTGCTCATGAATCGGCCTAACCACAAGACCTGTATTGTCTTGGGGAGAGTTAGTTTTCGGGCTATCAAAACCTCCCACCGTGATCACCTTCCACTTTGACATATTTGTAGGTTCCGCTTTCAGGCATGATCCAAACTAAACATCCTCTATGGACAGGGTACCTTTGCTACGAACCCAGCGATCACAATCCTTCCCAACATGTGTCAATAAACCACACCAACAACAGCAAATTGGCAGTCGCTCATACTTAAACGAAACCCAACCATCTTTGCCCTCTCCAAAGTTAACCTTCCTACCTCGGCACAGAGGTTTAGTGATATCTAATTCCATCCTAACCCTCATATAGTGGCCACCTTCCACCTCAGTCTTATCCGTAGTGTGAATAATCTGACCCAAAGGTTGACATAACGCCTCTGCGGCCTCCTGGAACATACGCCGCGGTGGAAGGTCGTGGACCTGTACCCAAAACCTAGCGGAATTAAAACAAATAAAGCTCAAGGAGTTATCTTCCTCATGGCGCTGCAGTGCAATCAAATATTTATCAGAACTCCAGGGTTCTCCAAGGAGGACCCGTTCCGCATCCAACTCTTCTTCAAACGTGAACAGCAGAATATGATTTCCCATGTCTCGTACCTGAAAGCCCTGTTTCGGTCTCCAAAGAGGTCTTAGGGTTTTGATAACGGCATCAACACTCAGTTGGCGTTTGGTAAAAAACTTTGCTGCAAGGGTACAGCCCTTCTTGGTCCCAACATGCTGAAAATTGAACTTGTCGCCCTCTTCCTCAGAAACAGAGAGACGACTCCAATCTTTGGTTAACGATTCCATCACGCACGCTCTGCCTGCTGTGTAACAAAGTCACGAGGAGGCAACAATTTTTCTACTTACGTAGAAAACCAGGATTCCGTACCTAAGAGACCGGCGCCGTCAGACTCTAGGTCAGAATTAATTAAGAGGCTTCCAAGCCGTGGACTCTAAGTTTTGAATATCCCAAAATATCCACTCTTTGCTCACTAACATGTTTTCAATCAATGGGGACAATTTGTAAGTTAAAAGCTTATAATTTAAAATCTCCCATTAAACTCACGTTCTCAGCAGTTTACAACCCTCATCTCTTATCATTTTTTAAATTTTCCTCTCATCCATTATCATTTTTAAATTTAAACGGTTTTTCTTGTTTCTTCTACGTTCTCTTTTTATTTTGAGTAGAAAAATCTACAGGCGTTCAACGAACTTAAATTCACCACAGTGCACAAAAATAGTTGCATAAATGAAAAACTATGATATAAAGGTTGTATTTTGCATTTGTTTAAAAAGCCAGTTTTTTTTTTTTTTTTTACTATTTAGCTTATTTTTACTACTATTCATGAGTCCTATTGCACTTGTTAGTACTATTCATGACTTCCACTGTACTATTTCAGCTACTTTGTAGCTTTATCTACAGTACTTTCAATAAAAAAATTTCAATTTCAACTAAATAGATTGTTCCCAAATGAACTCTAAACCAAAACTTGTAGCTAATATATCACTACTCATAAGTCATAACTATTTTAGCACTGAACATGTACAAAAACAACAAATTTAAGAATAGATTAAAATAGCCATGAACCTTGTGAACTAATGATGTTGCTTTTTTTCTTTTCTTTTTTTGTTGAATAAAAAAAAAGGGGGGGTTTTCAACGTAGGCTTATCGAGCCCACGCCAAGTAATGGTAATAGCTAATACCACATGTATTACATGGGTCTTGCTGGAGCTATCACTCGAACCGCTCCTCTTTGAATACAGGACGAGAATTCCTATCATCAAGCCACACCCCGCGTGGTTAATGATATTGCTTAATTTCTATTTATATTGATATGGAATAGTAAAGATATGGAATAGTAAAAAAGATATGGAATAGTAGGGCATAATATGTGCAAACCTTAGATTTCGCATGCCCCACCAGAAACAGTAAAACACTTTTTGCAGAAAACCCGTGGACTCTAAGATCCTGGATCGACGGGCTTCAAGAAATATTCCAAAATTAAAGGTACTTGTATTTGGTGAATCAATAGGGCAGAAATCATCTAAAAAAGAGAGATTTCTAAAACTGTTGCCACAGTTAAAAGATATATCAAACCCATCAGTACGATTTTCACACGCTTTGTGCCAGCAAGCCGTCAGTCGTTGAGTAGAGAAAAAGTACCAAAAGGCTCCCAATACCTAAACAATTAGATAATCAATATAAATTATTAAATTTTGCAGATATCTTAGCCAAAGGTTAATAACTATTACAATTATAACGGTAAAGTTGTGATTTACAACTATGTTTTATGTTGGCTTTATTTCATGATAAAAAGTGTTGTAATTGCTTTAATTTTGTTCATTGTATTTTGTGGGATTTTATTATATTGGGTTTAGTATTAAGTTGATAAAGAATCGAGCATGAATTGAAGATTAGTGCATTTCGTGACTAGCTCATAAGAAGTTCGCGAGAAGGGTTCCTGCGAAAAGGGCATGTGAGAAGCACATGACTGGAAATTGAAGAGTCGTGTCAGGCTGTCAATTTCGCGAGTATTTCGCGGGTAAGGTCTTCCCGCGAGATACCCGCGAGACTCTCTGGCTAGAGGATTTTTATGTGTGACTTTCTTACCCTTCACCCATACTATTTATACCCTTATTACCCACAAATGTAAAGGAGGCCATTCAGAGAGAAAAACCCTAGATAGGTTTTCTATAATACACACACCCATCTTTTAGAGAGAGAGCTACTCATCCTTAGTGAGAAATCATTGTAGCCTCTTCTCCTTCCCTCTCCCATTGTCATACCTGGAGAGGAGATTTGTACCCAAACACAACTCACACCTATTCAGAGTGTAGAGTGTTTTGGAGTTTGGGAAGGTTTGGGGAATTGCCAAAAGAAGCCGGTGAGGCTTGGCAGATGCAATTGGGCGTATTGCGGGATCCAAAATGCTAGACAAGACACGGTTCCGAGAAGCCTTGTTGGAGTAGGAGCTTGGAGGGCTTAGGTGCATCGGGTAGATTAGGCTTGGAAGGTCTCTTGCTAACCCATGTATCCCAACTGATTGTCTAATAGACCGATTACTGCTTGGAGGGTGGCGGAGAGGTTTTACGTCGAGTACTTCGGTTTCCTCTTCGATAACACATCAGCGTTTTATCTTGTGTTTGCATTCTTCTTCCCTACTCTTTTACCTTTCATTTTACTGCTGTGTTATAATGATTATGGATTAGAGTAGTTTGTTTGTTTATCCGCTCGCATTTACTCTATTCCGCACTTAGTATAAGTTAGAGTAAAATCTATCGAGGCGTAATTTTAATTTGAGGGTCTAAACAGCTCTTGTGTGTTTAACACATTTTCTAGTTTTCAATTGGTATCAGAGCTGGTACACTTGATTTGGTTTCATTACCTAAGTGTGATCCTTGACCCCTTGTGTGTTTTGCCATGGATAGTGTTTTGTATACTTCTATGGATGTTTGTGAGTGTATCATGCCATGTGTTTGTGAAAATGCCTCTATGAGTGTTAATCCTCATAATTGTGATGACATGTTACATGAATCTATGGGTGTTGTTGTTGATATTCAAATGTCAAACTCTTAAAGAAAAAGGATAAGAAGTTTCATGAGAATTTCAGCAAGTTCATTTGTGAAAATGATGATTTGATTGCTAAGCTCAATGGATCCAAGAAATTGGTTCAAAAGTATAAGAAACTTGCTGAACAGTCTCTTGAAAAACTAAAGGAGTTTGAGTGTTTGAATATGGACTTGGATGCTAAATTTGTTTTGTCTAACAAACTTGTTGATGAGCTAAAATGTGAAAATGAATCTCTTAAGATGCATGCCAAGTGTTTGATTGCTGAACCTATTGCAAAAAATGATGAAAATATTTATTGCAATCATGTTGTGGTACCTGATTTTGTGCCTATTGTGAGTTCTACCTCTAAAGACAAATCGGTGTACATTCCTCCACACAAAAGAAACCAAAAAGTGGAGAGAAAGGCTCTTAAGCCTAAGCCTCTGTTTAGGTCACATTCTAGAGAATTGAGTGGATCTAAGTTTGTTCCTACTTGCCACCATTGCGGTGTGATTGGTCACATAAGACCTCAATGCCCCATGTTGAAGAAAGAACAAAACCATGGTGCTAGATCCCTCCCTAATAAACCTAGTGGACCTAATCCCATTGTTTGTCACCATTGTGGTGCCTTTGGTCATCTTAGACCTCATTACTCCAAGTTTCAAGCTCTTAAAAGAATAAAAAGAAAAGAGAAACTTGAGCTTTTTGGAAGTTGTGCTCTGCAAGCTAAACTGGATTTGATGGAAAATGGTAAGTTGTTAAAGAAAGGTTTTAACGTTCTTACCTCCTTGTCTATGTGCATCTCCGGTTCTCATTCTTCCAACCTTCGTCTTATTTCTCATGAGACACTCATTCCAAACAATTGTTCCGTTTGGATGAGGAAGGGTTCTTATGGTTGAGCTTATGCTCTTTTGGTCCTTGATCAAATTCTTTCGATCTTTGTAAGACCCTTCATGCATTAGATGTTTCATTATCATGCATCTCTTTATATGCATTGTTTTTGTTGTTTTGCATTTGATCTTACTTTTATGCTTTTATATTTGTGTGTGTAAAAAATCCAAAAACACATAAAAAGTGAAAAATTCAAAAAGTTTGATCGTATATGTTTGAGCACATATCACATGTGAGTTTGGCCTAGTACCTTTGTACTTATGGCATAGTGCATTTACGAGCTTAGCTTGTTATGTATGCACATTTATCTGTGTGGGAGAAATCTTGAAAACTATGTGTGATTGTTGTAAATAGATCTTCAAGCTTGTTATGAATGATTGGTCAATAGTCTTGATGGTCTTGGTACTTGCATAGACTTGTGCCTACATATCTTCTCACCTTTATTTTTATGTTTTTGCTTAAAGGGCTCAACAAATATAAATCTCAAAATGAAAAGAGATAATGAGCTACAAAAGCCACTGCACATACTAGTATTTGACTAGGAAAAAGGAAAAGCGACATGTTTTGAAATGTATGGTGCTCAAAAAGCCAAAAGGCTTATCCTCAATATTGAAATATCAAAAATTTCAAGCACCGATCTCAAAATGAGATGTATTTGTTCAAAAATGATCAAATATTATGAATTGTAATGAAGCCAAATGAAAAGCTTCAAATATATGTAATCATTTTCTTGTGGGAGGTCATATATGTTCATTTCTATAATTGAGATAGACCATTTGACTTAGTACTAATTGTGTATGACTTGATTGAATTGATCATTGAAACTTCATTCTATACTAAGGACTATTCCACATCTGATACACACACACGACACATAAGTTTAATGTTCAATGAATGTTTATTTCATTTGTGTGATTGTACATGTTCAAATGTGATGTGTGTGTGCTCAACTATATATGGATCAAACCAAAAAGATTTTTGTTCTTTTTGTTTGCTTTTGGAAGTGATTTGTATCTGAATGTTCAAATAGTGTGTAAAACACTTTGAACGTTTAGACCCCCAAATTACAAATTACCAATTCAAGCTAATTATCAAACAATATATGTGCGGAATATGATAAATAGCTAAAACAGAATTGATAGAACAATCTAAGCCAAATAAAATCACAACCACAGCAGAAATTAAATGACAAAGATTAAGGAAGAGAGATGCAAACACAAAGACAGCATAACGACATGTTATCAAAGAGGAAACCGAAGTCCTCGGCGTAAAACCTCTCCGCCGCCCTCCAAGCGGTCAATAATCCACTAAAGAATGAAGTTGTGATACATGAACAGCAGAAAACCCTCTCATTGATCGTCTTAAGAGCAAGGGATTTGCTCTTCCTTTGTGATGGCAATGACAGCTCATATGTTTGAAGTGAGCCAATTAATTTTTGAACCTTGATATCATCAAGATCCTTACTCTCTTCAATAGCTGTAACTTTTGCACGAAAGCTTTCGGGCAAAGATCAAAGGATTTTCCTTACTATCTTTGAGTCCTCCGTTTTCTCACCCAAGTTGAACTTGCCAATGACCACCTCATTCAGCTTGCTATAGAATGAGTCAAATGACTCGTCCTCACTCATTTTCAGCTCCTGAAACCGAGTGGTCAGCATCTGCAACTTAGTGTCTTTCACTTTCTTCGTTCCTTCATACGTGGTCTCCAATATCTCCCACGCCTCCTTGGCAATAGAAATGTGAGATATCCTGTGAAACTCATCTGGAGATACACCACAAAAAATAGCGTTAAGTGTTTTAATATTTGCATTAGACACCGCGAGGACTGCCTTATCCCAAGTGGATTTGGTAGCCTCCGGCCTAGTCCATCCAACATCCATCGCATCCCAAACGGTTTCATCCATTGACCACAAAAATGCCCTCATCCTGACTTTCCAAAAGGCATAGTTGCTACCATCAAAATATGGTGGAGCATTTAGAGATTGAGACTGGTCCATCTCAAACGGGGTCAAGGATCGCACTAAGGTAATTAAACCACAGCAAGTGCACTCGCTCTGATACCAATTGAATGGTCAAATAGTGTGTAAAACACTTTGAACATTTAGACCCCCAAATTACAAATTACCAATTCAAGCTAATTATCAAACAATATATGTGCGGAATATGATAAATAGCTAAAACAGAATTGATAGAACAATCTAAGCCAAATAAATTCATAACCACAGTAGAAATTAAATGACAAAGATTAAGGAAGAGAGATGCAAACACAAAGACAACACAGCGATGTGTTATCGAAGAGGAAACCGAAGTCCTCGACGTAAAACCTCTCCGCCGCCCTCCAAGCTGTCAATAATCCACTAAAGAATGAAGTTGAGATACATGAACAGCAGAAGACCCTCTAAGCCTAATCTACCCAGTGTACCTAAGCCCTCCAAGCTTCTTGCTCCAACGAGGTTACGCCGAACCTTTGTATTCTTTAGCTTACCGGATTCCGCTATAGCCCATAGTATCAACCAATATCAATTGGTCCCTTCCTAACTGCTTCCCAAGCACCAAACAGCCTTCTCACAGATATGGGTTTGGTGAGAAACGGTTTTGGCTAATGTACCTCTCAAGGATGTAACAATGGAGAGGGTGAGAGTAGAGGAATTTGGAGAAACAAAGATGAAGATTGTGGATGAGTCAATCTAATTTTTCTTTAGGGTTTCTCTCTCAAAATTCTCTCTAGAAGCTTTCTACATTTCATGGGTATAAGGGGTATTTATACTGGTATGAGAATGGAATGCGAAGAGTCCGTTTTTCCAAAAAAGAGCTGGCTAGCGACTTGGCCTCGCAACTTGACTGAGTCGCAAGTTCAAGCTGCGATCTAACTGAATGGCTAGTCTAGACTTTTTGTCCTGTAGTGCTACAGCTGGCATGACGGTTCAGTTTCTCTGCATGCTTCACTCGTGTGCATCTTTTGGCGGCTTGCAAGCCGCGAGCCACCCGCGAGATCCAGTCGCGAGTCCCTGCTTCACTACACAGTCTTGAGCATTTCTTCACACTCTCTCACACACTACCCTTACATGATTCCCACCTAAATACAGGGTTTCTAAATGCTGAATTACAAGCAAATTTAGCATGAAATAAAGCCAATAGAATGGTTGATTAAATTCAACCTTACAGTATCACTCATGTTTTTCAAAGTTTTTCAAGTTGTTTTTCTGTGAAAAACATGTTTTCTGGGTGTTTTCGTGACCTATTTCATGTGTAAGCTTAACTGGGAGTTAAATGGTCCAATTCTCAAGTTTTTCAACTTTGGACAGAGAGTTTCGCGAGTAAGATTTACCTGCGAAAATTTTTCGCGATTAAGGTTTACCTGCGAAAATTCCCAACTTCCCGCGAAAATTTCCAGATCAGCTTTTTAAAGGGTATTTCGTGGGACATTTGTTTTAAACTTCTCCCATCTTCTCCCAAACCCCTGTTTTAATGTTTCTACATCAAAGCTCAACTAAATTCAAGTGTTTTTCATTCAATTAACATCTCTAAGGTAATCTTTAACACTTTTCATTGATTTTGATCCTTAGATTATGTTTTTGGGGGTTTTATGTTCATAGTTGGGATTTTCTCAAATGGGAGTTGGAAAACTTATTTTTTGTCAGTATTTTTGCTTGGGCTTTGTTTTAAATGATGATTTGCTTTGGATGTTGGCCCCTTGTGGCAAAAATAACATGTATTTAGGCAAGTTTTTCATATGTTCATGCATTGTTTAACATACATGTGTAGTGTGTGCACTCTAAGTGTTTGATAAAATGCCCAAATGGCATTTTCTCGTTGTTTTGGACTCCGATGAGTACCAAACTTTGGAGATCACCATAATCATTCATGTTTATCATGTTTTAATCATTGGTTGTGTGTTTTATACACTTTGCCCCGTGAGTGCTTGCTCATGCATTGGTCATGCATCTCACATGCACACTAGATGCACCTTACTGCACACACTCTTACACTTGACATGTTTTGTATTCACTCATGCTAGTTAAGTCTTTTTAGACCTTTTTGCATATATAACATGTTCTTGTGTCCATGCAATGCCATTGGTCTACATCTTGTTCCATCATCCTTAGCATGTCATGTTCTTTATGCTTTGTAGCAATTTTTTTGGATGTTTTTGTCTTTCGTTTGAGCTTCATTTTCTCATTCATTTTGCATCCCTCTTGCATCATCTTTTACCCTTGTTCATAATTTTTTTTTTCCCTCCTTCCTCTTGATTCATTTGTCTATTCATGACAAAAAGGGGAAGAGTATACCTGAGAGTATACCGATGTGTATCGTTATTTCTATATGACTCATGTGCACATTCTTAGGAGAAGAAATTCTACCTCGTACACATTCGTAGGGGGAGAAAGCCATAGGGGAGATGCATATACCAAGGGGGAAAAGACATTTTTTTTAGAAAACCTTGTTTTGACTTTGTACGTTTTTAGACCCCTTAAAACACAATTGGATTAACCTTATTAATTAGCCAAGTATTACTTAGTCCAAATTTCAGATCTAGGTTAACACAATCATATAATCATATCAATGTAAAGTGCGGAATATAAAGAACACAAAAATATGATGACCTAGGAAACCAAACTGGTAAAAACTTAGGGAGAATTTAACCTAGCTATCCTCAAGGTAAACCTGAATCTACTATGAAAGAATCAAAGTTTCACAATAGCGACTTAGACCACTAACATCCTATTGCTACCCACTAGTAGAAAACTTACTGACACGACCACGTGCAAGCTCTAGGACCACGAACTCTTTCTTTCTTGGATTCTCCAGCAAGTACAAGCACTCCTGCTTGTGTATCTTTAAGCTTTTATTGCAGCAACTGAATGATCATCAAGCTCTCAATGAAATTTCCTTCTTGATAATCCTAAGCATGTGTGAAGACAACCACCTCTCAGATCTCACAAGAGATTCACACACACAGCAAATAGAACAACCACAAAAACGTGGCTAGGGTTTCCCTTTTATACCTAGGGTAAAAAATAAAACCCTACACGTCATATGGGTTTAGGGCTGAGTTGGAAATTCTACAAAAAAAATATTCTGCCCGAATTTTATTCGGTCGAGTCTAATTCTCGATCGATCGAGCCAGACCAAATTGCATAATGAATTTTGCAGCAGCTCGATTCCAACTTTACATAAAACACATACTTTGAGCAAGTCTAAAACAAGACTAAAAACCTGTTTTGGTCATGGTTTGCCAACAATACAAATTAGAGTTCTAATACATTAGTTTCTAAGTATTTAGAACCTAACAAACTCCCCTTTGGCAATCCGTGACAAAACACAAACACAATGCTCAAAGTTACAAGTAAAAGCCTTTTACAAAAATAATGCCCATTACAAAATAATCCAACCTAACTACTATCCATCAGTTGCAAGTGTAGACAGCAGCACGACTGAATCAACCTGTATATTTCCTTAAATACTCAACAAGCACATAAACGCACTAAGGTTATTTATGCCTTTCTCCAAAGGTTCAAGTCTGACAGTCAAAGACATGTGACTTCAAGATCAAGACAAAGTGATCAAAAACTATAAACATCTTTCCCACACAACATGCACTACAAAACTTCAACTAGTAAAGTGTAATAAATAAGCTCATCCAAGCTAAACAAGGTACAAAGACATGTTATGTGAAAATAAATTGACCAATCTTGTTTTCAATGCCAAAAAAAATTGCAAAACACAATTTGCTTCATTTTCCTTATTTTATTTTATTTTATTTGTAAAGGATAAAAAACAACCTAGAATGAAATGCATGAATGTAATGCAATGCAAATCCTAGAAACAAAGAAAACAAAAAACAAAGAACAATGGTCATAAAGAGTAGAGCAATGAAGCACAAAGTCCATGTCAGAAAGACTCACTTAGATTGAACCTTTTGCATCCAAAACTTTTTAGATGCACCTCGAGCATTGAAGTTCTTATTCACATGAGAATGATTACCAACTCCAGGATTGGAATAAAGGTTTAGAGCCTTTACCAATTCACCAATAAGTGCCATAGGATCTTGTGCTTGAGGCACAGGTACTTTTGGTTTGTTTGCTCGCTTAGCAGCTTGTAGCTTGTAACAGTTTGGATGAATGTGCCCAGACTTTCCACAAAAATGACAAATCCATGCAGGCTTATCGTGTGTCTTGCCCTTAGAAGGGTTAGGAGCCTTAGGTTTAGACTCATGAAGATCAACCCTAATCTTCCTAGGAGGTGTAACTTCTACAAATTTAGCCTCACTCACAGGGGGTTCGGAAGAAGAAGAGGGAACAAAGTTTGTGGAAGGGGGTGCAAGCACAGAGATGCTTTCTACAAAACCTAAACCAGTTTTGTCAAAGGGAGACTTTTGAACACTCAGAATGTGATCAAGTTTGGAGCTTGCAAACCTATCAGTTTGTTCTCTAGCAACAGATAATTCAAGTTCCAAATTCTTAACTTTATCAAGCAAAAGCATGTTCTCAGTCTTCATATTATTCAACAATTCATTAGCATCAAACAGTTTCACAAGCAGATTTTTCTTTTCAAGTTCAAGAGATGCAATTTTTTTTAAGCCTAATTCAAAACTCATAGCATCCTTTGCAGCAACTTTGCAAAGTTTATTGTAGGCTTCTTGAAGATTTGCATCCTCAGATAGTTCCCCATCAGAAGGGTTCTCCTCAACAGCAACACTTTCATCAACTACAGCAGTAAAAATGAAAGCAATGAAGTTTCCATCCTCATCACTACCAGACTCATTGTCAGAAACTTCATCATCACTAAGGGTTACAGCCATAGCCTTACCCTTAGACCTCAAGTATGTAGGACATTCAGATTTCATGTGACCATACCTTTGACATCCAAAATATTGAGGACCCATAGAATTATTAGAAGATTGACCTACTTTTTCTCTAAGTTTTTTAGTGTTGTTAACCTTAGTGGGATAATTCTTCCTAAAATTTCTAGGTTCAGTAGTGTTCTTACCTCTTCCCCTTCTGTTGTTGTTTTTAAGGAAATTCCTAAAGTTCTTGGCAATGTAAGCAATCTCTGTAGCAGAGAGCTCATCATCAAATCCACCAACATCAACATCATCAACTGACTTAAGAGCCATTGATTTGGATTTGCTAGTTTTGGGTAGGTCCAACTTATAGGACTGAAGAAATCCTACTAGTTCATCAACTGGGATGGAGTCCACATCCTTGCTCTTAGTGATGGCAGTCACTTTGGGTCTAAAATCTTCAATTAAAGATCTAAAAATCTTCCTAACAATTTTAGGTTGATCATAGATTTCACCCAGATTATATGCAGAATTAACAATATTATTAAGCTTAGCATATAATTCATCAAAAGATTTATCATCAAACATTCTAATGCTTTCAAATCTAGTTGTTAATTGCTGTAACTTATTGATTTTAACAGCCTTTGTGCCTTCATGCACAGTCTTGAGGATATTCCAAGCAGTATAAGCAACCTCAACATTAGAGATTTTCTTAAATTCCTCCATAGAAACAGCATTAAAGATTGCATTCATATCTTTGCTATTGAAGGTTGCTGCTTCTTTCTAAGAAGTTTGCCACTCACTAACAGGAGTAGTGGGCTTCTCCCATCCGTATTCAACGAAATTCCAGACTCTCTGATCAATTGATTTAAGGAATTCTTTTATCCTTACTTTCCAATAAGCATAATTATTCCCATCAAAGTGAGGTGGAATAACTAGAGAGTGTCCGTGTTCCATGACAACAGGGGTCAAGGATCAACTCAGAGATCAAAAGATCTACAACAAGAGAGCAACCCGCTCTGATACCACTTGTACATTTTTAGACCCCTTAAAACACAATTGGATTAACCTTATTAATTAGCCAAGTAATTACTTAGTCCAAATTTCAGATCTAGGTTAACACAATCATATAATCATATCAATGTAAAGTGCGGAATATAAAGAACACAAAGATATGATGACCTAGGAAACCAAATCGGTAAAAACCTGGGGAGGATTTAACCTAGCTATCCTCAAGGTAAACCTGAATCCACTATGAAAGAATCGAAGTTTCACAATAGCGACTTAGACCACTAACATCCTATTGCTACCCACCAGTAGAAAACTTACTGACACGACCACGTGCAAGCTCCGAGACCACGGACTCTTTCTTTCTTGGATTCTCCAGCAAGTACAAGCACTCCTGCTTGTGTATCTTTAAGCTTTTATTACAGCAATTGAATGATCATCAAGCTCTCAATGAAATCTTCTTCTTGATAATCCTAAGCATGTGTGAAGGCAACCACCTCTCAGATCTCACAAGAAATTCACACACACAGCAAATAGAGCAACCACAAAAACGTGGCTAGGGTTTTCTTTTTATTCCTAGGGCAAAACATAAAACCCTACACGTCATATGGATTTAGGGCTGAGTTGGAAATTCTGCAGAAAAAACATTCTGCCCGACTTTCGATCGATTAAGTCTAATTCTCGATCGATCGAGCCAGACCGAATTGCATAATGAATTCTGTAGCAGCTCGATTCCAACTTTACATAAAACACATACTTTGAGCAAGTCTAAAACAAGACTAAAAACCTGTTTTGATCATGGTTTGCCAACAATACAAATTAAAGTTCTAATACATTAGTTCCTAAGTACTTAGAACCTAACAAACTCCCCCTTTGGCAATCCGTGACAAAACACAAACACAATACTCAAAGTTACAAGTAAAAACCCTTCACAAAAAAAATGCCCATTACAAAATAATCCAACCTAACTACTATCCATCAGTTGCAAGTGTAGACAGCAGCACGACTGAATCAACTTGTATATTTCCTGAAATACTCAACAAACGCATAAACGCATTTTCCTGAAATACCCGCGAGACTCTCTACCTGGAGGATTTTTATGTGTGACTTTCTTACCCTTCACCCATACTATTTATACCCTCATTACCCACAAATGTAAAGGAGGCCATTAAGAAAGAAAAACCCTAGATAGGTTTTCTACAACACACACACCCATCTTTTAGAGAGAGAGCTACTCATCCTTAGTGAGAAATCATTGTAGCCTCTTCTCCTTCCCTCTCCCATTGTCATACCTTGAGAAGAGATTTGTACCCAAACACAACCCACACCTATTCAAAGTGTAGAGAGTGTTTTTGAGCTTGGGAAGCTTTGGGGAATTGCCAAAAGAAGCCGGTGAGGCTTGGCGGATGCAATCGGGCGTATTGCGGGATCCAGAAAGCTAAACAAGACATGGTTTCGAGAAGCCTTGTTGGAGTAGGAGCTTGGAAGGCTTAGGTGCATCGGGTAGATTAGGCTTGGAGGGTCTCTTGCTAACCCATGTATCCCAACTGATTGTCTAGTGGATCAATTACCACTTGGAGGGCGGCAGAGAGGTTTTACGCCGAGTACTTTGGTTTCTTCTTTGATAACACATCGGCGTGTTATCTTGTGTTTGCATTCTTATTCCCTACTCTTTTACCTTTCATTTTACTGCTATGTTATAATGATTATGGGTTAGAGTAGTTTATTTGTTTATCCGCTCGCATTTACTCTATTCCGCACTTTATATAAGTTAGAGTAAAATCTATCGAGCCGTAATTTTAATTTGGGGGTCTAAACAGCTCTTGTGTGTTTAACACATTTTCGAGCTTTCAATAACAATAAGAGAAAAAAGATTTGTATGGATATGCAACTACTACTTAAATTATTCTCAATAAACGAATCCAGATGCTTTTCTACATTTTACGAACCAATGGAAACGTACTTTGAATAGATTAGGCAGGAAGACATCCAAAGCACGAGTACAAAATTGGTGTACTTGGAGCCTTCATAAGTATAGATCGCACAAAGCAAGCTGACGAAAGCTCAAAGAGATGATCTTAAAAAAAAAAATGATAATAATAATAATAAATTTAAAAATTTAAAAATAAAAATCCCAACAAAGGACTAAAGGAGTATTGTCAAATGGCAGTGTGATGCGAGGTTCCTATAGACGTAGTAGTGGGTTAAGTTCCCATAAATGAGCGTACGAGGTTTACACATGGTTCCCATGAATGACATACAGGAAGCTCATGAATGATTTGTAGATGAAGAAAAAACCCATAAGACAAAAGGGAGCTAATAGGACTTATTTGTTGTCCACATAGAGGCAAAGATTCATAAGTGAGGGAGAAAATTGTTGGATATACATGTGTAAATGAAGTCTCACATTAAAAAATAATAAGAAGGGTGAGTGGTTAATATAACATGATTGTACTCATATCCATTGGTTTAAGCCTTTTGAGTCAAGTGCTGCCCCTGTATGTGTGTGTATGTTAACTACTCATTTGGAAGCTTTCCAATGTGTGATCTCCCCAGCACAACTCTTACACAAGATAGTACCTTCTAGGTTTTGATGTATTAGCATTCTCAAGGTAATTTTATAAAAGGTTTTATCCAGGTAATTCTAAAAAATTAATAAAATTAAACATTTGTCATTATTGTTTTTCTTTTTTTTTGGGATACTTCTTCAATATATGATTTTGATTTAGCAAGGTTCATTGGTTTGGAATTTAAATATTAAGAAAGCCAACAATTAATGCATTGATAAAAGAATCGACATTTGTGAATATTAAAAACTAAAGAATATGAAATTACTACGTAAGCAAACTTACATGACCAGCAAGGATGTATAGAAATAAATTCAATGATGCTTTGATCCATAGGGAAGCCTTACTAGATTTCTTAGCGCTTAAGAGTTTCATCCAGGATCGGTAGATTTCGAAAACTCTTGGCCCATATTGCAAAAGAATTACAGAGTTCAAGATTGTTATATTTGAAGATTTTGTCCGTCTCATCGCTGAAAATAGGCTTGACATTACCACCTGAATGGATTACAAAAATTTTGTTTTTAGAGTCAATGGATATAATCTAATTATGTGTAGGACAGTGATAATTTAAAGAAAACAGTAATTAATTATGTGTGTATTAGAAATTTTTCCAAATTCACATTTTGATATAGAACAATGCTAGAGATACAAACTATTTTACAAAAAAATTTACAAAAAAAGTAATAGGAATTCACTAATCTAATCTATTTGAAGTTTTGTTATTAAAGGAGAATATTTTTGTTGTAAAATAAAAGTAACTTAATATTCCTTATCCAAG
>JARYZH020000409.1:0-18698 GCA_030021035.2 Notholithocarpus densiflorus
AACAAAACTTATCATTAACATGTTATTGTCTCTTTTTAAGTTCCCCCTCAAGATTTTAAATTGCTTCATACTAATTAGAATCTCGAGCTCTTTAATATAGGGTATAGGACCTCCTACGTAGCCGATGTAGGAGTCTCTGTGGTTTTGGTTCTCTCTCAAGTCTCACCTCACCTCACCTCAACTCACTTAAGGGGTTTTTGGGTTTCCCGGCATTGAAAGTTTTTAAGAAGGTAACCTAGTGATTTTGTGGCATTTTTATCATTTTAAGGTAATGGGGATATCATAGAATTTAATTAGGGATGAGTCATAAAGTTTGCTAGGCTAAGGCTTTAGTAAAACTGGGTTTTTGGTTGAGCCTCACAAGGGGGCTGGAAAATGGTACTGAGTTTACTTTGGATCCATGTAAGGGCTATTGGGCTAGACGAGATTTGCGTCTCAATCTTAGTTTGGAAGTTTTAGTTGTCAATTGGTTACTGAGTTGAACTAGGTGAAGACGCATTAGATTTATTTTAATCTAGTTGGGACTGAAGCAAATGACCCCAATTCATATCTTCATTCATTGACCCAATAAAAATTGATATGTATCAATGACAACTCAATGCCAAGTCCGATTTTAATCAATGTATAGTTTTAGCAAGACTCACAAGAATCTTGTTTTTTGTCAAACTAGTCATTAGATAAATTTAATGTAACCCACGGATAAAATGAGTTGATTATTGGAAATTGAACTTAATTCTGGTACCAACAAATAAAATAAAATTATTGGATTCATCAAAACATACATATAAAACCAAGTTGCACCTGCTGCTTTACCAAAAAAATATTTCACTCAGATTCTTTTGACAATTCTTCTTTTACGTAATGGTTGCATTGATATGCTTCCCGGAGCACTGTGAGCTTTCCTTCTCGCTTCTTTCTTCCTTGCTGCTTCAGTCATGGTGTGCCTGAGAGCAATGGCCTTTTATTTATCATTATTTTTTTTATCAGAAACCAGTGAATTCATTTCATTTCAAGTCCTTAAAACTGGTTTACATCTGAAACAACCTCAGAATTTATCATAGGTGGAGTTTCCTCCATTCATGTGACAAGATCATTGATACATTGAGCGTATTTTGCTAGTCCATGTGCTGCTTTATTTCCAACTCTTCGTGTATGTCGAAATGCAACCTGGCGTATCTGCTGCAGATGCTGTAAGGTACCTGCAATGATGTTTGCAATAGCAGGTGAGGCCTCAGATTCTCCTTAGAGAGCCGAGCAAACCACTGAGCTATCACCTTCAAAAATTACATCTTGTAAGCCGATATCTGTAGCAAAAATAGCTGCAGTCTAGCAATGGCCTTTTATATTGCATAATCATATCATCCAACATTAGCATACAATTGATTGTTCATTTTAAGAATATTCTCCTGTCACCACTTCAAACCATATTTCAACTAAGATAATATAAATTATTAGTTTGCAATGCATCTTCACACAAAATTAACTAGTGAGCTTAGGGGTGTAAATATATGGGTGGGGTTGGAGGGTATAAATTATTATAATTCATATAACATGTTTAAATTATATCCAAAATTCCCAAGTTCATCCAAATTAATTCTCAAAATACCAAAATCAATCAAACTAAAAAAATTAAATGAGGATAATGGAATAAATTTATATACATGGTGGGTCAGGCTGGGTTAGATGGGTCAAAAAAACTATCAACCTAAACCTAACCTGACTCAAGGCTCAAAATAAAATTCCAATCCAAACCACTAACCACGAAAACCAACTTAAGGTGTCAGGTTAGTTTGGTTTAATCGAGTTTAGTGGGTTTGATACACACCCCTACTACAAAAGGTACAAAGAAAAACGAGTGGAAACTTAAAAGGAGATAGAGCTAGAAAGCATTTTAATATGCTTGCTTTGATCCAAACGTCCATAATAAGTTTTCAAATAACAAGCCGGGGCATTCTCTAATATGCCATAAGTGCCTTTCTAGGCCAAACATGTAGATGCAGCCCTTATGTTTTTGGTGGGAGCAACATGTGAATGCTTCATATTGGCAACCAAGCCAAAGTGTAGATAAATTAGAAAAGTGGGTAACTCCAAACAATCGAGTAGCATCTTTATGCATTCATGAAAACTCATATCAATTAATGTTTCTAGTATTACTGTATTAGGAGGGAGAATTAATCTAATTACCATCTCTACCCTTCAAAAAAACAGTAAAGGCTTATCTTAAAGCTAAACTGTTTTCTTTCATACCTCAAAATACGACCTCAGCCTCAGGGAGGTGAGGTGTTTTAAGAGCACGCACATACTCCACTGCCTTTTCTTGGGGGTGAAGGCATGGGTTGTAGTTTTGAAACACTCTAATCAATTTTAAAAAAAAAATCAATTTAGAGAGAGAGAGAGAGAGAATCTGTTGGTTGTGATATGAATACCTTTTTGGTTCGTTCTCGAGTGAATTCATCTATGGAGCAAGAAATTGCCTTTGACCTTCATAGCTGCGAATTTGCGGAGACAATCCCTAAAAGGCTAGTAATTATTTCTGCCAGAGCGAGCGACAAAGAAAGATTATAAGTGCAATAAAAATTTCTAGTGTAAAATTTTTTATAAAAAAAAAAAAAATCCACATTAAATTATCTATTTTATACTACATTTTATTAAGGTATTATTTCTTTATCAATTTTTTACTACTCTCTCAAATTATATCTCTCTCTATATGAGTAAAGAATTAAAGTATTAAAAGATAAATTTGCATAAGAATAGTATCTGTGCATATTTGCACAATTATTGTAACTACAAATGCATTTTGCAAAATAATACATAAATTGATGTGGATGATTTTTGTAGTTTTTTTTTTTAATTTTTAGAAATAGGTGATTTTTGTAATTGGTTGTGCAAAATTTGCCCTTATGTCATTTTATATGAACTAGTATGAATGCTCTTAATGGCCACATTAAAAAAGTTTTCTAGAGCCGCCACTAACATTTTACAACCAAAATTAATCCGTTTATACAAATTGAAATACTCATACAATTCTTCATAACTCATATGTTGTGCATCGTACAACCAAAATTAATTCCTCCAATATCTGATTGTTACTCCATCTAATTGAAGTAATGATTTCCACAATATTAGAGGGGAGGTAGCAATGAAGTGAGATAAAATTTGAGGAAATCTAAGGATTTGATAAAGAGATAGAGAAGAAGAGGTTAAAGAAACCTAATTTTAGGGAAAAAAATTATGAAAAGAAAAGTGTTCAACGTACAAATAATGACTTCAATAGTGTCGAAGGAAACATAACATACGTCTTTGAAAAGCAAGATGCTGATGAAGTGAGAAAAAAAAAAAAAAACTGTGAAGATTAAAGGAACTGTGGAAAGAGACTTGATAAAGAGATAAAGAAGAATAAATTTTTTTAAAAAAAAAACTTGAAATTAGTAAAAAATTATAAAAAGTAATTACTCATTCTAATTAATGTAACTATTGAATTATAAGAAAAGGTGCTTATGGTTATGGAACTATATAGATTATTAAAAAGACTTTTTCTTTTGATGGAAGATTAAAAGATTAGTCTTATGGAACTATCAAATGAAATCAAAGAATTATACATTAGTTGAAACGATGGTGCAAATGATACTAATAAACATAAATAAATAAATTTTTCATAAACTTGCGACTGACTGCATTAATTTCTAGGGTTTTCTTAAGAGTTGAGAAAGTGGGTCGTTATCTCTTATCCCTAGAGTCTAGACAGATCCCCAGATCCCCCATGCAAAGGGTATCAAATTTTCTGATAAACAGAGTTACCATGACATTTTCAAAGGCTAAATATTCTATTTAAATCAAGTCCCATTTTTTCATTTTGCATTTTTTTTATATAGATTTATTTAATAGAATAATACACAACAACTACGTATATCAATGAATAAAAGAGAAAATATTTTTCTTACACTCATTTTACATTTGTTAATGTATGTGTTTTAAAAGGCAAAAAATGTAATATTTACATCTAAAACATGAAAACGGATGTGAGAGAATAAAAGCTCATGAATAATTTTTTCTTTTAATAATTGGACTATGAATAAATCTAGTCTCGTGCTTATTGATGTTTCTCATCTCAACTTGATGGACATGAGTCACAGGACTACGAAATGTTTTTGGTCAAAAAAATGAGCGCCCTAAGAAAAAAGAGAGAAAAATATGGTATATACCAATTTGAAATTACGTTCATTTGATTACCATTAATAGAGGTCTATAATTAACTTCCCAAAACGATAATAACTAATTAATTTCCTTCCATTCTTGCTAATATTTCAGTTTCTTTGTCTTATATAAGGTAAATATTAATTTTCTTCGACTAATTTCAGGGAAAATCCCCGTGTACCTATTGCAATATTATTTATGCAGATTCACCATATGCCTAGCCGGAGCCGGATCTCTTAAAACTCTTCCCAAAACCAACATATATATAATTTCCATTTTACTATACAATTCACAAAACAAATTAGGAAATTTTATTCCTATTAATTTTAACTAACTAAATTTTATTCACGTAATTTATTTTTCCCATTTATATATAGGCTATAATCAAGGTCTTTTTTTTTGTTGTTGAGAAAGTACTATAATTAAGGTCATCACCTAATGCTTAGACTTTACAATTATATATTTTCTTACCGCCATTGTGCCATATACTGACAATTCTTCGTCCCCAAGAACAAACTGATCAACACTTCCCAAAAAAAAAAAAAAAACTCAATAGTATTTAGTTGAGTCTGTGAAGTGTTTGCTGCAACATGTTGTGGCAAAGTGAGCTTAATGCATCTTCCAAACAGTATTAAACCAAAATGAAGCTTCTTCCAATATTTATTTTCTTCATCTTGGTTGCCTCCTCTAAGGTTTCAAGGGCTGTAGATTGCAAAAATGAAAATATAATTAGGTCCACCATTACTGTGGGCAAGTCTGGTCCTGCAGGAGTATTTCAGACAATACAAGCCGCCATTGATTCGATTCCTTCCAACAATGATCAATGGATTAAAGTTCATATTTCTCCAGGCATATATAAGTAGGATTATTTTGTTATATAGTATTTAACTACTCTTCATCATATCTGTACCATTTACTTCTTCTTCTTTTTAAATCAAAGAGAGATTACAATGTTTTTTTTTTTTATTAAATTGAAATTTGGTTTCATATATTAATGTGCAGTGAGAAGGTGACTATTCCTCCGGAAAAACCATGTATTTTTTTGGAAGGAAGTGGGCGCCATGTCACAATTATTACACACGATGACCATGATCAAACAGATACAAGTGCAACATTCACATCGTCCCCAGACAATGTTGTTGCTAGTGGCATTACCTTCCAGGTATCGATCAAGGCACAAACTTGATATATAATATATGAATGAAACAACATATATATATATATATATATATATATATATATATATATAAGCAGCAATAAATTAAGTTGATGTCTGTTTGTGTTGGCAGAACTCGTACAATCGGGCTTTAGCTCTGAATTCCTACTATAGCAGCATGGCAATAGGGGACCCAATAGCAAGGGCAGTGGCAGCCAGAATATATGGTGATAAATCAGCATTTTTTGAGTGTGGTTTTGTGGGATTTCAAGATACACTATGGGATGTACGGGGACGACATTTCTTCAAAAACACCTACATTGAAGGAGGCGTAGATTTTATTTGGGGCAGTGGCCAATCAATATATATGGTACATGATAATGACTTATTTTTTATTCAACTTCACACAAACACTCAAAATACTGCAATTCAATTAGTTTAGCAAATATATTTCTTTGGTTGCAAATGGCTAGGTCAAGGTTTCAGCAGATGCTCATGGAAAATATTCATGTTAATATTAAGGAAAAAAAATCTTAACATTCAATTACACCTCTTAATTTTGGGTGAATGGATATTTTCATCCTTAACTTTAAGGTGTCTTTCTTTTTTCTGTTATTCTAGTCGTTAAATTTTTATGTTCTTGTAGGTTAGCTCAATTAATAAATTTTTTTTTTTTTAATAAAAGATGTAGGATCCAACCTGTCTACACTAGAATTCTATCATATCTATCTATTATTAAAAAAATTATAAAAAAAAAAAAAAAAAACTTTCATATTCTTGTCAAATTTATTGATCATTTTGCGTTTTGCCCATTGTAATCTATAAAATTCATCCAAACTTTAAGGATATAATTTGGAATTTTGACCCCAAAAAAAATCATTACAGGATATTAAGAAAAATTATTAGGTACTCCGGAGTATCATAAATGCATACTTCTCCCTCTCACATGAATGGTGGGTTCCACCATGAATTTAATTAGTGGGACCCACTATTCATGTGAGATGAGGAAATACGTATTTATTGTACTTCGGGAGTACACAATAATTTATAACTTTTAAAGTGGGATTCTGATTGAGATAGCTTGAATATGGTTCAATTCAATAGCATATTTTCTTGAATCTATCATTCAAAAATTTTTACCATTAGGGCAGAAAAAATTATCCATATTTTAAAAAAAATTAAAAAATTTGATGAGTTAAAATTATGTTCGCCAATATAATATAATATTTGTTATTTGTTGTGTATGCAGGATTGTATGATAAATGTTACAGTAGGGACAATGCTCCCTCAAGGCTGTATGGGTTACATAACGGCACAACGTCGTGAATCCGCAAATGAAGCAAATGGGTTTGTGTTTAGAAGGGGTAGTGTTTATGGGAGTGGCCAAGCTTTGCTAGGAAGAGCTTATGGTCCCTACTCTAGAGTCATATTTCATCAAACAACCTTCAACAATGTGGTAGCCCCTCAGGGTTGGGGTGCTTGGGATTACCCAGGACAAGAGTAAGATTATTTTACTATTCTAAATACCAATTTATCTTTCTATATTATTTATTTATTATTATGATATTATAAAGTATAAACAAAACGAAAAAGAAAAGAAAAGACACAAGTTCTTTACTATATATATACTCTATGGTTGATACTTGATATACATACAATAAAAATGAATTGATAATTTGATATGCGTTGATTTGAAACCTAGCTATAATCGAGGTTAATTATTTGCATAATAAAAATGGAAAGTTTGCTAAATAAGAGATACGCTATATATGGTAAGTGATAGATATTTATCTCAATATTATATTGTGAGCAAAAGTAGGGTTTGCAGATAGCCTATTTAGCAATTACTTTGTTTGTATCAATATTATTTAGTCTTTTTTGTTTGTGTGTGCAAAAATAATAGGGACAAGTTTACTTATGCTGAGGTTGATTGTCGAGGACCAGGATCTGACACTTCGAGACGAGTAAATTGGATGAAGAAGTTTAGTCCCTCTGATCTAAATCCTTATTCAATATCAAAGTTCATCAATCAAGACGGGTGGCTTAACAAACTACCATCAAGATAATTATTACCGATCCTTTTTCTTTTTCTTTTTTTGTAATTTGCTTATTCTTCTTGACACAAATTAATAAGAAATAGTCTTTGCTTTGAGGATGGCTTGGCAGTCTTTTTAGTTGCTTTGAAATTGAGTCATGATCTAATTTTATTGGCTATACTCTTTTGCACTAAGATTTGAACGATATTGACTGAAAAATTTTCCATTATAATATTATTACACTGATTGTAGGGTTCATTTGGCTAAATATTGTCACAATAACAATAATGGAGTAACATTTTGTTGAAGTTTTGTTTTTTTTTTAATGGAATTGAGAAGAAAGAAGCATTGTGGTATTTTGGGTGCTGAAATTGGCTCATTTTTGCTACATAAATTGGAAATTGCATGTTATGTGGTCTGCATTTTCGGTACTTTGGGAGGCCAAAATATGCTACCAATTTTGGTCTGATATGTGAAGTCTGAACTCTGAAGTGACCATTTTCGGACATTGCATGGCCAAATAAGTCTGTTGGGACGTAACCGTACGTGATCATATTAAACCCATTGAAATATTTTGTAACGTCTAGAAATCTGGTGCACTTAATTAACCCTTTGAAACGTATCGGTTTAAATGTATGTCAGGTTGCTTCGGCCTATATTTTATGCTACAATCAATACAAAATCATGTGTTTGGGGTGAATTTTTAAAATATGAGAGATTAATTTCTTTTGAATTAAAGTGATATATATTTTATATAATAATAATAATAATAATATAATGATGGTGAGTTGGATTATAAAGTTATTTTGAATTTTTAGATATATAATATAGACAACTCTGAAGTCTGAAGTGGTACATTAACTCTTGCTCAAAAAAAAAAAAAAAAAAAAAAAAGTAGTGGTACATTGACACCAAAATATTATATTCGGTTGCCCGAGCCACGTAGAATTGATCTCCACTATAGTATTTATGAATTTCAGCATTTGTATACTTCAGGAAAATTACATTTTATTACCTTAAACTATACTACCGATTACAATTTGCACTCTAAACGTTTCAAATTCGCATTTTGCACCTGAAACTATAATCTGTGGAGATTATATTTTGAATGATTTGTGGTGGGACAAGATTGACTATATTCTGAGATTCACAGGACCTATTTATGAGAATTTTTGAGTGGCTGACACGAATGCACCTATTCTTCATAGATTGTATGAAATGTGGGATTCAATGATAGAAAATGTGAAGAAAGAAATATATCGGCATGAAGGCAAGGAAGAATATGAGGAGTCTCCATTTTATGAGGAGTCTCCATTTTCTATCTTTTTAATCTTTTTTTTTTTTTTCTTTTAGGCATTTTGAAACAAATAAACTCATCAGTTGGACTTATTTATTTGTTTTTAACTAGGTATTATACCAATCAATGGATTGATGAGGTCAAAGGCTGTGTTGCTCCACATAAGGATGTCGAAATTTTTGAGGAGAGAAACAAGTGCCTCAAAGGATTTTTTATTTATTTATTTATTTTTTTTTTTGATGATAGAAAGAAGGTGAATGTGGAGTTTGGTATGTTTTCGGGAATTATGAGCTATGATGATGATAGCATGGAAGAAAGGTAGACCTTCGATCCATCGCTTTGGAGATTAGTCAATGGGTCCAAGTTACCGATGCTTCAAACCATAGCTCTAAAGCTTCTTGGATAGCCTTGTTCATCATCATGCAATGAGAGGAATTGGAGTACATATGGCTTCATCCATTGTTTGAGGAGGGATAGAATTACTCCTAAACGTAGTGAAGATTTAGCATTTGTTCATTCTAATCTTCAACTTCTTTCAAGGAGGAGGGTAGAGTATAATAAAGGAAAATCTCAGAAGTGGGACATTGGTGGAGATACTTGGGATGAGCCATTTGGAGGACCTAGGTTGCTTGAGATTGCAAATCTCACACTAGACGAGCCAGAGATAGAGACAAGTCTTGTTGAGAATGGTGACTATGGTGATGACGATGATGTTGTTGTTTTGTGATCATCTTGAAAGTTTAAAGCTTCTTTTTCTTTTATGTTTTTAGTTTGATGTTGAATGTAGTCTATTTAAACTTCCGGTTTGTACTTAAAACATTTTATGGGTGTTATTGTACTACTTTGGATGTTAGTTTACTTATTTGTTATTCTTACTTAATTTAAATTCTAGACATAAACATAATTTATGTCTAAAAATATTAAAAAAATATACCTAAATATAAATATTAATTAATTAATTAATTGCCATACTCACGCTGTGTCGTACCCTTGTTTTTCAAAAATTGTCGTACCCCTATACCCATACCCGTGTCCATGTCTGTGCAACATAGGTTCTGACAACCCCATGTGGTCCATTTCTTCTTTTGTTTCAAACATCCATATTCTAGCAGAGTCATTTATGTCCTGATCTTTTCTTTGGGTCAATTGTAACTCTGCTGTCCATTTAGTGGAAAAGTTCGCATTAAGAATTTCTTGTTTTTTTCAACTCGGGCAATCATCCCCCCATCTTAGCCTCTGTTTGTAAGGAAGACGTTTTTTTTTTTTTTCTTTGCTTAATGAATTGCAAATTAAAAAATAAAATAAAATAAAATAACTCGGTATAAATAACTTTTGGTATCCTTATAGTATATTTCACTTTTGGTCCAAGAAGATAAGGTAGGAGATGAGTGACACGGTTAGGTTCACAATTTCCTAAGGGTTTAAAAAGCAAATCAACTAAAATGTACTCGTAATTTAACTTGTTGGCACCTTATAATATTTTAAATGAAAACGTTTAAATTTAAATCCTCTTACCTTGATATTACCAGCAAATTATTAATAAATAAAATAAGTTGTAATTTCTCCATTTTATTTTTAATTTTCATGATTTATTTAGATGTTACAAATGCGCTTTCAAAATATAGATAAAAAAAGTTATCTTAAAAAAATAACAATTACTAATTGGAACTATTACCTTTATTTTAGAAAATAATATCAAATCATTGCATTTGAATTTTCTTATTTAATTAAAGTTTGCACTTGTCGTGGAGAAAACATACAATTATAGCTTTGTAACTATCAATGTCAGGGAAGACAATTCAGCAAGAAGAAAAGAATAATTTTGATTGTGAGAAATCAAAACTTTAGATCCCAAATTACAGATTATGTCAATTTTATGCTAATTATAATTCCAAGCCCAATTGTTAATATGATTAGACAATTGATATATGCCTGGATAAACAAACCCAAGCAACAAATTTCACAAACACATGCACATAAGTATGAAGACGTGTTTATTAAGAGAAAATCGACAATTAGAAAACTTTTCGAGACCTGTACCACCAACCAATCTACTAGTAAGAGTAGTTGTGATACATTACACTTAAAAAAGCCTCCAAGTTAAGTAATGTAAATGTATTCAAGCTCCACGCTCTTACTAACAACCAATTGCACCAATAACTTCTCCTTACTAGTTTCTGATTCTACCAATTGAGCCACCAATCTCAAATCCAAGTTTCCTTGGACACTTCAAAGCCTCTTGAAGATTTTGGGATTGCTCCAATGATTCTTAGCACCAATCTACAACAATGATCACTCAAGGTATCTAAGTGTTTAAGGCTTGGGTCTCCTCTCTAAGGATTTGGCAATTTGAGACTATGAAGGTAGAGACTACAAAGAATCTATGAATTCTTAGGGTATTTTTTATGGGTATAGTGAGATATATATAAGATGGGTAAATGGACGGGTAAAGCAGGAAAGTGAATAACTGAATTCTCTCGGGTTTTCGCGAACTCACTCAACCAAGATGAGAGGCAAGGAGGAGCAAGCAAGACTGCTAGAAACTGAATTTCAAAAATTGTAATTCGCCTAACATGTCGCCTGACAAGCCTAATCTTCCTTTACCAAGATTCTTCAGGCAGCTGCTCCAATTCCAGCACTTGGACCTTTCAACCAAATACAATGTAGTCCACAAATGTACAAAATACATTGGAAATAATAGCAAGAAAATACATAGAAATTTGGCAACACTGATATTCTAAACAAGTTGTGGAAATTTGAGTATAGACTCACACTTAATTTGCATATTGTAGATTGCAGTGTTAGATGAGTTTCTAAGATCACAAATTGTGCCACATGTCTGATGTGCCTGTGAGTAAATGTTTATTACTTTTATTACTTCTCCACCAATCAAAAACAAACATATCGAGTCGCAAAAGTTGTTTCCACAAATTTTACAATGTTTTGATACAGATAAGACTGCGAGAGATCAGCATTTTCTAGGTAGTCTCTGACGCAAAAATTCAGGAAGTCGGCTATGCTGGAAAAAACAGGCTCTTGTAATTTTCCTGGGCTGGAAATGCAATGTATGTTATGTCGTTCTATATCACTTGACCCAGTTAAGGCATACTTTTCTAAAGTTTAATGGAGTTTACTTAAACTTGCGATTTTTTTTTTTCCTGAATTACTTGGAAGTTGGAATCATGATTAGGATACAACTTTTGTGCCCCCACGTTTGCTACATCCCTGATCTGGCTTATCACAAGACACACCACAACATTTCCAAATGCTACAGGCACGATGATTCTCTTTTTCAACAATGAAAACTTGACTTGTCAATTTAAAACCTAAATTTAACAAACCACCTTGAAATGATCCTTCAGAGTTTTTGTTGCCTACAGGAAAATAACTTAGATTATTAAAATGCCTCCTAGAACTGTGCATTTCCACACACACACACACACAAACACACAACAACAACAACAAAAAACAAAATCAAGATCAACTGACACAAAATGGCACACCAAGGGATTTGACTTTCATATATATACTCACAAAAATAAAATAAAAATGCATAACTAAATGAGGTCCAGCGGATAAGCGATTCAACAATATCAAGGAATTTTCAAAAAGAATTCCTCCAGCTGATTTTCATTTATCACTGCACCGAGCCTGTGTGTAAAAACCGCATTGAGAAAGTCTCCAGCATTTGTCATGACATCTGCAGCATGGATCTCATTGTACTCATTCAAGTTGTGCACAGTTCCATCTGCACAGGCAGAAACAGGAAGACAGAAAAAGAAGGCCTTAAAGCCATGGAATTCATAGTTTATAATCAGATGGCTAAGGAATTTTTACCTTTAGCTAAACAAATAAGCATGAATGTAACACCAACAGTATATAGAAATAATAACCAAGAAAGAGGGGGAGAGAGATGAAATAATATTTACTAAACGGTTGGCTTATTAAGGAAAACAATTAATATCTCTATCAAAATAGTGATTAATTACACTTCATGTTTCTCCCAAATCATCATATAGCTTTGAGGATATAACTCCAAGTCGATGACAGAGCTCATCCATTTCCACCTCTGAATTTGGAACCAATCTGTTCAGAAACTTCTACTACAGCACATTTCTCTGATGTCAATTCTAATCACTGACGTTCAAGTTTTGACATCTCTCTTTATATTTTTGGGGTGTTGTTTTATATATACATATACATAAATACCGCACATCTACAAAGCACAACATCTTCTTTGAGCTTTATTTTTTGCCAAAAACATAGCTTGACAATGTATAAAATGTTTCTTTCTCTATTCTTACATTAAATCTTTTAGCATAAATTAAAGAGAAATTTGCTACCAAGAAAATCAATCTGCACTTTAAGCAACTGAATCCATAAAAACAAGATGGGCAACACCTAACAAAATTTGGGCATATTTGTATCAGCTCTATCTAAATTTGAAAAGGAAATTGAAGATGAATTAAAAACTAATAGCCACAAATTTTCATACATTTCCAAGCATTTTACCTTCAGCAACTATGGGTTCATATTTAGGAGGTTCAGCAGTCCAGTTCCCAGCAGAATCTTTCATGTGTCTTCTATCAGAAGCAAAGTAACGAAGAAATATCGGAGCATGCACAATGCGGTAAAACCTGACACCAAAAGAAGCAAATTCTTTCAATGAAACCATATAATTTCATACTAGGACTAGGGTTTTGAGATTGTACTTCATTGATCAACATATAAATATGGTCTGACAAAACAATATAATACCAGGATGCTCACACAATTTTGGGTCATATAATTATTAAAAACAATAGTATCTGATACTTTTCAACGACAATGCATTGACAAACACATCAAGAATGTGTGGGAAGGGGGGAGAAGAAAAAGAGCTAGTAATGCAGCAAACTATAGATATATCACCTTTGATACTCAGAAAAGAGCTGAAATGATGGCTGGAAAGTTTCTGACACATAGGAAGTTAAAGGAGAAGGATATGGAAGACTTGAATCTAAATCCCATACTAAGAGAGGAGTGTCGCCTTCTTTTTTTCTCTGTAAATCATTTGCAAGAACAGATAAATTGATAGACCCATCGGCTGAAGTTCAAATGTGATTTTTAAATGTTGTATGTAGACAAATGCTAAAAAAAATAAACATGGATGAGCAAAATGAAACCCATTCGTCTATACTAGTTCTCCTAAAAGAGAAAACATGAATTACTAGACTGCATCTATTTATATTGCAGTGAAGAGGATTCAGCACTCACCTGAACGCAAATGGCATGATAATCCCAGAGAACAACCCCATCTGCTCTTTTGCTGGCCTTTTGATTCCACAATGGGGTCTTCAAAAATGTATTAAAAAAAATTTTAAAAGATTCTTTTTTTGTTTTTATAAAATTCCATGTACTTAAGCTTAAGGACTTGTCTCAACTCACCTTAAAAAAAAATTTATTATATACAATTCTACCATATATTCATAGGAACAAAAATGGGTATATTCATATCAAGATACATGCCTGTTTCTTCTCATTGGAAATGAAAACAACAAAAAGATCAGATCCGTCAGCATCTGCTGTTCCACTTGCGCTTAATTTCTTGCAAAGAAAGTATACATTCTCCTCGCTACATTATCATAGAAATAATAAAAAATAAGGATCTTAAGAAAGTGTTTGAGCTAATAATTTGAGAAGAGAAGAACATCTTCCTGCTACAGATTAATGCAATGTATGTTTTAGATGATGATGATAAAGTGACACCATAGTTGTAAAGATTTATCCTTTATTATTAGTCAATATTTACTAGCGTATCACAGCCAATATAATTACATATGTTGTAAGGAAGTGTATTTTTCTTTTGTTTGGTTGCAAAAAACGGATGATGATTCATGAACCCATGACCTCACCCTCCACCTAGAGCTTATAAGGGAGAGGAGGTGCCAATTGAGCTATAACACATTGGCAAAAATTGTGAATTTAATAAGACTTGTAGTAGATATATACGCAAAATTGGTATGTTATTGGTTAATTTTGAGTAATAAAGATAGTTAAGTTGTTGATCAATTTGGGTGGCAGGTGGGCCAAATTTGAGGTGATCAGTAAGCAAACGATATTAGCCTGATAGGATAGCCGATACTGATACTTCCCTCGTTAGGAAAAGACACTCCTCTCCTAATGATGAGGTCCTAGGAATAGGAACCCAGAAGAGTTTTGTTCAAGAAATTTCACAAACACTTTGAGAGCCTAATATAAGCCTAGTTACCTGCATCATGGTTTTTCCCATTCCCATTACAATCAAAATTTTCACCATAATGTTTTCAATTTCGTTACTCATAACACATATTGACATATATAAAAAGTAAAAACACACTGCATGATCTAGAAAACAAAAAATGGAAAACACAAAGAAAACATAAATAAAACCCATTATTTTACCAGTAATAAGGAGTATGAAAGGAGTCAGAAAGGGCCGAACTGGTTTGGTCGGAGCCGGACTCTGAGGTCGCCATTGTTGTTTGTTAAGTCTCTCTCTCTCTAAACAAAGATTTTTGAGTTTTCACACAATCGCGCTTCAATCAAACGCAAAAGGTCTATTTTATACAGTGGTGGCAACTCGGTTTTCGCCTTTATCTTACGTGTCATAATTGAAAGTTGATGTGCTATACAATCCCTGCAATTTGTCCTAATTGGCCCAATTAAAATTTTGGCAAATCAATTAAAAAAAAAAATCCAACTCACCTCCACATCAGCATAATAGCGAGTAATGCAAGAATCACAATTTTTACCACAATTTACTCATATGGCAAGCCGTGAGTGATAGAGTTGTGAACCCACTACTTTTACTTCACCACTTACGACTTACCACGTCAGTAAGTTGTAACAAAAGTTATGGTTCTAGCATTATTCACCTAATAGCATATGAACTTCTTCTAAAGAAAGTTAGATATACTTCCCCAAAAAAAAAATTCAAAACCATATTTTTTTTTTCTCATACGTTACTCTACTATTTTTCTCATTTTTAAGGTCATTTCCAACTATTACCAATACAACACAATTTCCTTTAACTTATAACCGTTGAGGCATAATTTAAGAAATGTGATTGACTTATTATTGGTTTTTTTTTTTTTTTTTTTTGAGTAAAGGCTTATTATTGGTTAGATTTAAGCAATATTTTAAAAGAAAACTTTGTCAAATTTTAAATAGCATTGTGTGGGTTCCAGTTAGCTCAACAAGTAAAATCTCTTGTCACAGCTGACTCAATAGAAGTTGGATTCTTTCTTTGATACTTAATTTAAATATTGAGCTTTTATTCTTAAAAATCCAAAACTGTATTCCTTTTTTTTTTTTTTTTTTTATACATACATTACCTTACTACTTTTTTCCTTTTTAAGGTCCTTTATGATGGTTACTGATGCCAATATCCTTGTAACTGAATTGGTAACACCCCATGCACAAAGTACTTTGGGTTTTAAGAGGAAAGGGTTTGAACTGCGAAGTTAGCAACATATTGTAATTATCTCAATAACTCTGACATAGTGTCAACCTCATGCTCTTTAATACTTAAGTTAGATACTAAACTTTTATTCTTGAAATCCAAAGCAATTTTTCTTTTTTGAAAAGATGTTTTTTGTGCATGCGATACTCCATGATTTTTCTCCTTTTTAAGGTCATTTTTGACGGTTACTAATAGGGAACCGTTTCCTTGAATTTTGTTATTGTAATAAATGATAGGTAGCAACTTATAACCACCAAAGCGTAATTCAAGAAATGTGATTATTTCTGCAGTGGCGGGATCGGTTGATTGGTGCCTTGAGGGAGATGGAAGCTGGAGGGTTGACTGACCAAGCTATTCCGGAAGTGTGCAAGATTAATGGAAGTCTAGGGGAAGGGAAAGAAGATTTACCAGTTATTAAGGTACTTCTCAACTTTCCTTCCCATTCTATTCAGAGGTACGTATGGATAGATTCACATTCCCCTGGATGTTGTTGATAACGTTTTACACATTTTATAGGAAGAGAAACCCACAATTAAATCATGTGATGTTGTGGATGTTAATTTGGGGAAGCGTAATTCAAGAAATGTGATTAGTTCATTAATGGGTAGATTTTTTTCAAGATTTTCAAACAAAACTTTTGTTATAGATTGAATAGCTCTAACATGGTGTTGTTAACCTCATGCTCTTTGATACTTAAGTTTTTTTTTTTTTTTTTTTTTTTAAGAATACTAAGTATTTTAACACACACACAGAGAAATGGGAGAAGATTTTAAAATACTGAATTTCTCTCCTTAAAATCCAAAGCCATTTTTCGTTTTTTAAAAGATTGTTTTGTGCATATGTTACTCCATTATTTTTCCCATTTTTAAGGTCATTTTTGACAATTACTAATAGGGAACTGTTTCCTTGAATTTTGTTATTGTAATAAATGGCAGGTGGCAACTATAGGGAAAATTGCACTTTATCACTCTAGACTTTACCCAATGTTACACTTTGCACCCTAAACTTTTTGAATGCACGTTTTACACTCTAAACTATTACTTTTGTTACACTTTGTGCCCCGACATTAAGTTTAGTGTTAACTTGGATGGAAAATTATAACACTGTGAAAATACCTAATTGCCCCTCTTCTCAATCTATTAAAAAAAAATGAAAACTTACACTTTACCACCCTAAACTATATTCCTTATTACACTTTGCACCCTAAAACTTTGAATTTCCATTCAAGTTAACACCAAACTTAACGTCGGTGTGCAAATTGTAACAAGGGTCATAGTTTAGGGTATAAAACTTGCACTCGAAAAGTTTAGGGTGCAAAGTGTAGTATGTGACATAGTTTAGAGTGATAAAGTGTAATTTTATCCAACTTATAAATGTCGGGGTATAATCCAAGAAATGCGATTAGCATATTATTAGCTAGGTTTTTTTTTTTTTTTTTTTGCAAGATTCTTTAACAAAACTTTTCCACAGACCTAATAGCATTGATGTGGTGTGACTGGTGTCAATTTTGGGCTCTTTTATACTAAAGTTAGATATTGAACTACCTTTGTGCATTCTTAGTGTGATAGTCACTCAAAGGAGAGAGATTCAAGTCTTTAGGAGAGAGATTCAAGTCTTTAGGAGAGAGATTCAAGCCTTCAGGAGAGAGATTCACACTCTACTTTTAGGGTCATGCTAACGAGTGCCCTTAGGGTATTGGTTAACAATTAATTTTAAGAAAGTTTTGACACCACTTTTATGGGAAATGAAAAAAACTGTCAAAACATTAATTACTTTTTTTTTCTTTTCTCATAAAAACTTTCTTTAAATGAATTGTTAACCAATGCCCTAAGGGCATTCGTTAGCATTTCCCTTTTAGGTATGCATTACCCCACTATTTTTCACCTTTTTAAGATCATTTTCGACGGTTACCGATAAGAAACCATTTCTTCGAATTTTGTTATCATAATAAATGCAAGGTAGCAACTTATAACCGTTTGTGGTGTGATTTATGAAATGTGATTAGCCCATTGTTGGCTGAATTTTTGCAAGATTGTGAAACAAAACTTTGTTACTGACTGAATAGCATAGATGTGGTGTCAACCTTGGGCTCTTCAACACTTAAGTTAGATATTGATCTTAATCATTCGATGTGCACTTGGTTTATGCAAGATGCTTAATAATTTTGAAATTAATTAGACTACACATGTTACATTTTGACAAAAGAATATATTAATAAAAATGTTTGAATTATCACAAAAGTAATATTAAGGATAATACAAATTTTACTACATAGAATTTAGAAATTAATATGTCAAATTTTAAATTCAGCACAAAAAATATTTAAATTATGTTATTGATGTGGTACCAATCAAATTCACTGTTACAACAATTTATAAAATTTTTGTAGTAACATTGATAATAGCTTTAATATTTCTCATATTGTCTAGAAAATTTATTTGTTGAAATTGTAAGTTGATGGACTAAATTAGATCTCACGTCAAAGTTCAAGTGTGATATTTATAAAAATCCTTAAATAGATGTGAAATTGTC